>CATIWM010560751.1:0-23240 GCA_949671775.1 Mallotus repandus
TGAAATGAAGAACATATTTGTGTTGGTCATTGTAGAACCACCAAGATTGGGGATAATAAACCAAATCAACACTTGAAATGTATAGAAAGTAACAAAATTGCAAACAATTTTAATCCATGAAAGCATCCATATGACACCAATCAAGTGAAAAATAAACTTGCATAGATGAGGCAGAGGTGGGGCAGCAACAAGATCAATCCAGAATAGTGTTTGTAAGTACTTAGCTGATTTTTTTTAGAATCAATAACAAGCTTTCCTCTTCCAAAAACTCTGGAAGAAGGAGCAATATAAGCAATTCGAAAATGAATGATAACCTGAATCATGTAAAAGATATCAGCTACTGATCTAACAATTGTAAGTGAAACTACAAAGGGTATGCCAATATCTATGCAAACATTGATGTCAGAGACAATTGGCAAGTAAAAATAATAGAGGATCAACAAACAAAGAAACTAAGTATGCTACTAAAAAGATCCTAGTCCATTTGTGAACTGTTGGTCATCGAGGGTCTAATATCTTCCTCTTCACTCTGTCATAATCCTCTGAGAAAACTTTAGCTCTCAGTGAGCTTCCCGCAGGCTTCACAGAAACAAAAGACCAAGTCTACCACTTTGTTATATATTTGGTTTAAATGAATTTGAAATTCATTTGGAATTCATTTTGAAATGAAATAAATTTTTTGGTGGAATTGGTAAATTATAAAACAAAAACAATTAAAAGCTCATACCAATTAGATACAATTCTATACAACACATAGCAATAATCAAGTTCTGATACTCATTAATGACAGCTCAACCTCCATATATAATATCTTCTCTAAAACATGACAGTGATGAACAATGCGATGTTTGTCCGTTTGATGCTGGTGAACTTTCCAGTGACATTGAAATATTTAGAAGCACTGTAAAAAAGAGAATTAATAAAGAAAACTGTGAGTTTTGACAGTGATGGTGTTCAAGATAGAATTTTTTATAATGTTAACAGTACTGGAATTTGGAAGCTCCTCGTACAATCATCTAAAAAATAGTGAACTAAGTTATTAGTTAATAAATTTAAATTAAACAAATGTTTTAACTGGTTTAAAGAAGAACCCCCAAATCAGAGGTGCACCAAGGCATCCCAACTAGGCGGACAACCTTTTAGCACCAACATCATCTTAAGGACATCTAAATTTATTAAAATATAAGAAAAAAGCGTATAAAGGATCCAAATACAAATCAACCCATAAAAGGGCCATAAGAAACCAAAAATGAAAAACAAACAAAAGCTAGGTAAACCTATAACATTCTTTCCTTAATGGTTCATTAGACATGAAACTATTACAGCTCAAAGGATAAGAAATCCACCACTATGAAGAAGATAAACTAATGGCTTTCACCGAAAGATGGTCAGCAATTGAGTTGCCTTCCCTATAGATGTGGCTATGTGAACTTGGAACTGGGTAAGAATATGAAGACATCTTTGCCAATCATTTCGGAACTGCCAAGGAACATCCAGGCTACGACTATGCAATAGACGAACAACATAGATTGAGTTACACACAATCAGAATGGGAGCAAGATAAAATGAAAATTTTTTTGAAACAGTAATGATAACAACAACTAATTCAACTTCATAGGCGAAGCCAATACCCAAGGGAGCAGCAAAAGAAGCAAAAGCTTTACCTTCATGATTCCAAAAAACACCGCCAGCACCATAGAGACCATAAGAACCTCTAACTGCTCCATCAGTATTGATTTTAATCCACCCAAGAGGTGGTTTAAACCAAATAATAGGAATAATAGAAAGAGCCTTATGAGTAACAGGACTAACTTGCAAACACCGAAGGATAGAAAGATCAGTTTGGGAGTTGTTCATATGACCAATTTTAAAAAATTTTGCAGCCTTAATAGGGCAGCAAATTCTACGAACAACAAAAGAGATAGAGATAACAAATCATGAAATGCAGTTTTGTTCTGAGCATACCAGATGAAATTAACAACATGCATAAACCCAACACGCCAAAGGGCCATGATCTGGGAAGAGAAGTGCATATTCTAAGCCTTACTAAATATACAAGAAAAACGAGAAGAAAGGTCAAGTTGAACCTTAAAGAGACTACCAAGAGCAGCCCAAACTACTACAACATAGGGGGCAATTGAGAAGAATATGATCAAGAGTCTCAGAAGCCCGAAAAACAAAGTCGGCATTGAGAGAATACACACATACCTTTCCTCATTAGAGAGTCATAAGTGGGAATACAATTCTAAATTACACGCTATAAAAGAAAAGACTGAGCGGGAGGAAGATAGTGTCGCCATAAAGGCTTACCCCAAGCAACCTTATGATGATGAGCTCGAAAATGATTGTAAGCAATTTTAGTGGAAAATTTCCCATTAGGAGATGGCCTGAAAACAAACTCATCCTAATGCAAATAAGAAGGCACAACATTGACAATATTTGCACTAATTTCTGGATAGGCATTACGAAAGCACATAGGCAAATTCCATTCACCATTAAAATGAATATCTGAAATCTTTGCTTGAAGCTTCTTTCTAACAACAATAGGGATACCTGCTTTATCAGAAATAGAATAGCCAAGCCAAGTTGTCATTCTAAAAATTCAAATGAGAAAAAGAACCAATGCTTTATTAGGAATGCAACCGGATAGTAGCCTCACAAGATTTAATAGAACTCTAGACCGATGAGTAAATATGAGAAGGATGAAGAAGACCAACTACCTTATAAAATCTGCCTCTCAAAAAATGAAAAACAAAGAAACTATTGCAGTAAACGTTCTAAGCGAGCTTACTAAGAAGAGTTGAATTCATAAAATGAAGTCTACGAATGCCAAGGCCACCTTCATCTTTGGGAGCACAACACGAATCTTGTTGAATAGTAACAATCTTCTTAGAATGAATAGAGCTCATCCAAATAAAATTTCGAATTGTTTTCTCCATACGCTTCAGCATAGTGGAATGCCATTTATAAATCATAAAGGAGTGAAGGAAGGACCCATAAATTACAAAATTCACTAGGGCCAAACGACCCGCCATGGAAAGAGAATTACATTTCCAATTATTAAACTTGGAAAGAACCTTATCAGCTAGAGGTTGAAGCCAAATTTTCTTTAAGCCCTAGGGAAAAGAGGAACACCCAAATAAGAAAAAGGCAAAGAAGCAAGTTGCATATTAGTAAGAGAATGAAGCATCTCAACTCAATAACTAGGAATATATCTAACAAAGATAATCTTTGATTTATTCCAATTAACAATTTAGCATGAGAGAGCACAATAATTGGAAAAAAGAGAAGAAATAACTTGATATTTTTCTTTAAAGCCCGTCAAAGGATCATAATGTCATCTGCATACAAGAGATGAGAAGGAAAAGCAATTCTATGAGAGGTGTACATAGGAGAAATTGAATTAGACTCATATAAAGAAAGGAGTTTCAGATTAAGGTAATCTTCAGCAAGGCAAAAAATCAAGGGAGAGAGCGGGTCTCCTTGGCGAACTCCTCCGGATCATGAGAAATATCCTTTAGGAGTTCCATTAATGAGAATGGAAACTCTAGCTGACTAAAGAATGGATTGAATCCATCCACAAAATTTGTTAGAAAAGCCAAAGCTATAAAAAACCACATCAACAAAATCCCAATCCATGGAATCAAAAGCCTACTTGATATCTATTTTGACTGCCATATTGCTTCTATAACATCTATAATTAAGAACATTAACATTCTCAAAAGTAGCTGCAATACAATGTTCAATATGCCTATCTTGAAGAAAATCAAATTAATTTAGAGCAATAATCATAGCAGCAACTGAAGCCAAACTATTTGCCAAATCTTAGAAATAATTTTAAATAAAAAATTACCCAAGATAATAGGATGAAATTTATCCAGTGGGTTAGCTGTGAGAAACCTCACCATTTTGTAGATTCCGAGTGGGGCATGGCAATTTTACCGAATGGGACATCCATTCCGTTTACGGGATAGGGACAAATATTTGGTCTCGGGGGGATGCAAGATGCTTTTATGTTTAGAGTCGCCACTTGGTTTTTAGAAAATCAGGAAAAAGATGAAAGGGATGACATCGGGTCACTCAACGAGTATCATCCCCAACAGAGATTCCGAGTCTGGGAGATCTCAAACACTTTTTGACTACTTATCATTTTAATACTCAATAACTAGCTACCGTAGCACCCTAGTTTCGGTAATGACAGTTGATATATATGCATTCACATAAGCACGTTGATAATAACAAAAAGTACAAGAAATTTAGCATAATTATTTACAAGGCTTTCCTAGTAAATATATATGAGAGAGAAGCAGTGCGAAAATGTAAATCTAGTCCTAATCTAGAATACACACCTGCAAAACAGAGGTTAACATAACTATGTGCCATTCAGTCTATTCATCCACTCGGACAACATATAGGCACAATAAAGATGATTGATGCATCATGAATGATTAAATAGATGTATGTAGTTTATGCTCTAACAGGAATTATTATAAAGCATTTCTAAATGATAAGATAAATAGTAACTGATGATGATTACATCATTGGACTGCAATATCGAAGCTCTAGCTTAGATTAGGAGCTTCCGTGTTTATTAAATGCATATTGATGAAAAATGATAGTTAATTATGAGCAAAATGAAGTAGAGATTATTCAACCAACATGCAAATTGCCAATCTCATCACACATATCACAACAATTTCTCAACTGCTGGCAGCGATAAAATAAATGCAAAATAGTAAAATAAATGTGCAAAAATGATTATTTGGTCCTCAAATTTGACTAAGCTTGTTTTTTATTTTTGAAGCTTTAGCTTCAAGAGATTTGAGAGTTTGAAAATGACGCATGTAATGTAAATTCATATACCTTTGAAGTGTGCTTTGACAAAGATGAGGGTAGGTTTGGTTTAAAAGTGGTCTAAAAATCCTATAAAAAATATATAAAGTGGGCTAAAGGTGTGTGGATTGGGGCTCCTAAGCCTTCAATGCTTCAGCGTGTGTATGGTTTTTAGCTTTTGCAGGTGTTTCCTAAGCTCTAGCTTTCACTTCCTAAGCTCTTGCCTTATCCTCCTAGGCTCTTGTCTTTACTTTGTAGGCTCTAGCCATTTTACCCCTTTGCTCTAGCCTTGCTAAAATGGGAGGTAGAGACCTCTATTTATAGGGAAATGTGCCCAAAAAAGTGTAAAAAAAGGTGAAAATGTGCGTGATCATGCGCTTGGGACGTGTGATCATGCCCTTGGAATGCGTGATCATGCCCTAGAACACCAGCCATGATCATGCACATTTCCGCATGATCATGCATCCCGGGCATGTGATCATCCATCCTAGCGCATGATCACGCACCCAGCTGCATGATCATGTGCACTTGCACATGTCATGCGGCCTTCCTGGTCTCTGTTCGCGCTATTTTAGGGGTGTTTTTAGGGTTTTTGGACATTCTAGACGTGTTTCAGAGGTTTATTTCATCAAAATCGGCTTCCATTTTCATGCGTGAGCAAGATATGTTTGTGCGTGATCACACATTACAAATTCGCTCATGCGCTGCTTCTCAGGGTTTACGATCAGTATTCCAATGTTACTTTTGAAAGTTTTAAGGGCCTACGGATGTGTTTATGATGTTTGTTTTATGAAAATTGACTTCTAATTTTCATAAAGTTGAACTCCAGTCTCCTGAAGTGAACACTAGTCTGATGAGTTGCTCATTTTGAGTGACTCACCACTCCGATTATTCGTATTTCATAAAATTGGGGTGCAACTTAATGATTCAGAGGTTGAATTGCTCGGTTTGGCCTTTTTTAGATTCTCAGCATGCTTTAGAGGCGGTACAAATAAATAAACACTTGTCAAGTTTGGAGAGATGTTTTCATCACTGGACCTTTTTGGGGACAGTCAAAATTTGATATATGACAGTTGCCCCCTACTTTATGTGTGTTACATAGTACTTTAGTACTGATGTCAATACGTGTGAAGCAAATGCAGAGATGCAAAAATAGTTTTTAGGAAGAGGTACTTACCTGATGGTGTGCTATTTAGTCTTTTGACTTCAGGCCTATCGTTTGTTGATGTCATTTGATTGGCAGAGCCGCCGCTTGTTTGTGTATTTTGTAATTCTCTCGGGTGAGGAAAGATAATACTTTCATAACCTCTCTAGGTATCAATTCAAATGCTACTGAGCATATGAAATGCTTCTAAGCGGTGAAATGCTCCTAAGCAAATGCAATGCTCCTAAGCAGAGAAAATACTTTCAAGAAAATGAAATGCTTCTAAGTAGATGGAATGTTTTTAAGCAAATTAGATGCTTCTAAGCAGAGAAAGAAGCTTCTAAGCAGATGAAATATGCTCCTAAGCAGATGAAATGCTTCTAAGCGGTGAAATGCTTCTAAGCAAATGAGATGCTTCTAAACAAATGAGATGCTTCGAAGCAAATAAAATGCTTCTAAGCAGTGAAATATGCTCCTAAGCAAATGAAATGCTTCTAAGCAGATGCAATGTTTCTGAGCTTCTAAGCGAATAAAAATGCTACTGAGTAGTGATGATGCAGTACTGATGTTGTGATGATGTCATCATTTTTCGTGTTTCGAGTGTGATTTTATGACATGTTGATTGTGATAATTACAGATACGACATGCTTGTGTTATCTGTGCTTTATTTTTATTTTTATTTTTGTGAATAACTTTCTGAGATAGTGATGTCGATTGTAGTGTCCTAAAACATGCAATGCTCTACTATTCACTCATGTGCATTATTTTGGTAAAATGCAAGTTCGGGACCTTAAAATTGCATGTACGGGGGTCGCGGTGCTTGCGTGTGTGAGCCTTGGAGGGCGTGAGGCTATGAAGGGCGCGTGATCATACGTCTGGGGTGCCTGAGGCATGTCCGATGCTTATAAGATGAGCTCATTTTCGAGTTCGGGGTGACTCTTACCAATTTTTTGACCTTTTTTGAGTTTTTTGGATTGCTTTTCTTCTGTTGTTGTTTTGTAGCTTTGCGGAGTGCAAAAATTATGGACTTTCCTCCTATTCCCGAGGATCTTGGTGACTTTAACGATGTGAATGCCGCTTCTTTTTTTTTGACAAGTTTATTTTAGGGCAGACTGGTGTAGAGACCTCTACTATTGGAGCTTCAGAGGCTGTTGGAACTAGTGGCAGAGCCTTTTTTTTTGTTCACCTTGACTTTCCTGAGGTGATCCAGTTCCCGTTGTCTATAGTCTGGAGACTCATGCTTGTACTATTCATCATCGATCGATTAGTTTACATATTTAGCTCTTGCTATAGTTAGCTTTACTTGTTGTAGCTTTTGCTTTTTGTCTTAATACTTGCTGTATGTGTTGCTCTTAGTTTTAGCTATTGCTATTTGATTTCAGTATTCATTGTCTGTATAGCTCTAGCTGATATGCATTTTAGCTCTTGCAGTAGTCTAGCTCTGTTGTTTAGCTCTTGCTGTAGTGTTAGTTCTAGCTGTAACTCTTGCTGTAAAGTAGCTCTTGCTATAATTTAGCTCTTGCTGTGATGTCTGCAGCTTTAGCTGTGGTTTAGCTCTGGCTATAGTGACTGTAGCTCTAGCTGTGAGGTTGCTCTTACTGTAAGGTAGATGTTGCTCTTACTATGATGACTGTAGCACTTATTGTGAGGTAGCTCTTGCTGTAATGACTATAGCTCTAGCTATGGTTTAGCTCTGGCTGTTATTTAGCTCTTGTTGTAATGTAGCTTTAGCTATGATTCTAGCTCTTGCTGTGAGGTAGCTCTAGCTGTGATGTAGCTCTTGCTATAATAACTGTAGCTCTAGTTATGATTTTAGCTCTAGCCGTGATTTAGCTCTTGCTGTAATGTAGCTTTAGCTGTGATTCTAGCTCTTGCTGTGAGGTAGCTCTAGCTGTAATTTTTCCTGCAAATATGTAAAGAAGAGATGTTTTAGTGTCTGATGAAATTGTAACTATTTTACCTATTAGTTGCAGTCCTCTAGGCTTGTCATTCAGCTGCCTGGTAGTTTCAATAAGGTCAGCTCATATTATCAGGGTCTTCCCCCATGGTGAAGCAGATGGTTGCTTGGAAGGGCTTTGATGGTATTATTTATGCTCTTACTTATGGCTCTTATGCATTGAGCCAGGCTGTGATGTGCACTCTTATTGAGCGGTGGATGGATACTACCCACATGTTCCATTTGCCTTTTAGGGAGATGACTATCACTCCACTTGATTTTGCAACCATTATGGGGTTGAGTTTTTCTGGGGAGCCTGTTCCTTTTAGTGATGAGGCGTGTAGTTCTACCATCATAAGGAATAGATGGCTAAGGGATTTGTTCGGTGTTACTACTTCATTGAAGTCTGGCTGCTCCACTTTGATCCGGTATATGTAGCTTGTAGAGAAGGTGAGGTTGGAGCACGAGGTGGGTCGTGTTAGTTTTAAGCAGTTGGTTAAGTGCTTCTTGTTCTACCTTCTGAGTGCTGTTATTTTTTTAAATGCTTCCGGTACTGGCTTCCTACGGTTGTTACCTGTCTTGAGGAACTTGAGGATTCTACCGAAGTACAGTTGGGGCACAACTGCTTTTGCCCACATGTATTCCAGTTTGGATGCGGCTTGTAGAGGACGCTCGTGCATTTGTAGATGCTTGTTTGTATTGGACGTAAGTGTGGTCTCCAGCTTTTGTATTGTTCTATCTTTGATTGTTTTGACTCTTTTCTTTTTGACAGGTTTGGGCTTATGAGTTCAGGTTGTTTCCTCATCCCACTATTAAGGGTTTGGCTGAGAGTGGCTTTTCCCGTCTTCTGCAATGGATCAGGAGGACTTCTGGTTTGATTAAGTGTATGGCAGAGGCGAGGGGTTTCTTGAGTAGATTGGCCCATGGCCAGGTATGGTGCATTTTGTCTTTGCTTTGCCTATTCTTTGACCATTCTTTTGCTTATGAGTTTCTTGGGTAGATTCATCTATGCTGGTGGATGGAGTGACAGGACTGGTCGATCAAGACGGAAGTAGCTTGGTGCCTGACACAGAGGAGGGTCTTGTTGATAAGGTGTGCTATTTGGGTGAGTGGGTCTACAATTGGTGGGATGGACCGTTTATGAGGAGAGTTCTTGTTTCTCCCCTTGGGGATATATTTTGGGGTCGAGAGCTCATTGGAGAGGAGCTTGACAGAGCTGAGAGAAGTTATCCCTTTGAGGATTTCCTGGAGGGAATTCATTTTTTTATATGATGACTCTATTGCTGCAGTTGATTGATGTCATGTCCAGTGAGTTTGTTCCTCCTCTACCTCCTTAGGCGGATCCTTCACAACCTTTGGGTTTTAGAGCTGGGACTTCGCAATCATCCCAGGGTCGTTTCTCTTCCAGGGTAACGTCCTTTGATCTGGTACTCTTCTGAGCTATGTTTTTCTTATTTTTATGTAAGCATGTAACAAACTTTGTCAGTATTAAACGGTAAATGACATGAGTTATGAGAGTTTTATCTGCAGAATTCTAGACGTCGTCGAAGGAGGTCAGATTTTGATGAGGAGAGCGGTCCTGAGACCGATGGGACGGTACATGCTAATGGCATGGAACCTAGTGGTGCTATTCTTAGTGATTTTGTGAGTGCGGCACCTCCAATGTTGTATGGGTTGATAGTTACGGGAGCGGGAGCTCATTTCCCTTTGCCTAGAGTGGGTACACTATTGTCGGGTGTAGTGCCTGCAGATGCCACTCATGTTAGTTTCTTGACATTGTGAGTTTCTTCCTCTTTCTTTTGTTCATTATTTGACTTCTTTTCTTTGCAAGTGCCCATTTCTACCGCTCAGTCTCGGTATACTGCTACGATTAGCACACAGGAGTATTTCATGGAGTTTACTTGTGCACAGAGCATACTGCTTTCTTCTTTTATTGATTTGTGCCTATTTTATGCATGTGTTTTTATGAATGCATGAAATGTGATTTATGATGTTTGTCTAATGCAGAATGAGCATAGTCATGCTAGTCGTGAATGAGAGAGGGAGCGAGCGTCTTATCGTGAGCAGATTGATCAGCTTCACGTGCAGCTGGTAACCTTTCGGATGGGTGCAGAGGATGCGGGGGCTAGTTTAGATGATAGGATGTCTAAGTGAATTCAGCTCTTGCTCTTGATGGTACCATAGCCAATGTAGTTGCTAGGAGGTTAGGTATAGGCTTTTGGCTGTGGTTGTCCAGTGTTGTATTATTTTCCCGAGGTTATGAACTCAGGGTGTTGTATTTGGGCGTCTGTCCCATATATTGTATTTTGTATTGATGGTTGTTGTTGTATCTTAGATTGACTGACTTGTGTGTTTGTGATATTTGTAAATGAATCTGTGACTATTCTGTTTGATTATTTCACTTCGTCTTCCTGTTTATTTTATTTTTCCTTCTTTTGCATAAGGCGTCTCTTTTTAGAGCTTTTCGCACCTATCTGGGTATTTTTTCTTTTTTCCTCTTTTGCATAGGGCATCTCTTTTCAGAGCTCTTCGCACCTAGCTGGGCCTTTTTTAGGTTCAATGATCGTGGCTAACAATATAAAGAAAAAATGATGAGAAAGGTAAGAACTACAAAGCATGTAATGAAGATGTGCAAATTGTACATAGCATGCTCGATGGATTCAGATGATAATGTTGTATTGCATTTCCTCAAATGCACTTATATGATTTGAAAAACAGTCGTACATTTACTAAATACATTTAAGAAAGCACAGTTGCATTTATGCGGATTTTGAATTGATGGTACCTCTATCCTTATTCAGCCTTTTCGGGTTTTCTAACTAAGTATTTTCTCTCAGTTCCTTAATTTTTGCATGAGCTGCCTTTGTTTGGTTTCCAACTCAGTGGGTTTTTTTTATGTATTTGCTTTAGACATATCTATATGAGGCAAAGGGAAGTCAAAAATTACCCTATAATAGTAAGTACCCTATTCTGTAATGAAGGATGTCTTCACTTTGTCGAAGATGGCCCTTAAAATCTATTTGTATCCACAAAATCCATCCATGAAGGAATACATTGCACAAGAGGCAGCATTGTCTATCAACACATCTATATGAGGCAAAGGGAAGTCATCCTTTGGGCCTGCTTTGTTTAGATCTTTGTAGTCAACACAAATTTTGACCCTTTCATCTTTCTTTGGCACTGGCACAACGTTTGCTAACAACTCTGGATAGTCTACCACCTCTAGGAATTTAGCCTCGATATGCTTTTTGATGTCTTCTTTTACCAATTGCGCCCATTCTGGTTGAGTCTTCTTAGCTTCTGCTTCACCGGTTTACACCCTTTTTTGGTGAGCATGTAGTGTTGAGCGATGTCTCTGTCGATGCCAGGCATGTCTTCGTATGTCCAAGCAAATGCTTTTGAATATTTTATTAATATTTTTTCAATTTCTTTCCTTTCTTTAAGGGTAATATCTTTCAAAATATACAAAATGCGTGGTTCATTTTCTGTGCCAATTTTAAATGGTTTAATGCATATAGAATGAATGTCAAATAAGCAAGTGTTTTGATCAATGCAATGCACACTACCATCAGAAAAGACATCAAATAATTAAGCAAATTTGATTTCATTGCATTAACTTTAGAGTTAATTACATTGTTAGTTTCAAATAAAAGAAAAATCTAAAGTCCTCTAGATTAACAGACGCTTTTGTCTATAGACCTACCGCTTGTAGGTCTTGTCAGTAAGATCAACTCAATCACAGGTGGTAAAAAAATGAATGATTCTCTGTCACCATGTTGTTCTAAAATGGTTGATGACATTTTAAGATAGTCTTTGTCTTGAGAAGTCCGCTGGCCCAGATAGCACATGCTGTTTTACCCCATACTATCTTGTTACCAATGCTGGGTAGTAGTGGGTGCATGATTTGAATCCTGAGATTGTTACGTAATTCACATATGTGCATAAAGTCACATGCTCCAGTCTCCACCAAGGGCATCTCCAGGTTATGATCTCCTATGGGGCACTTTTTATACTCTCAGTCCATTGCTCAGCCGAGATATATGTTGAGCGGCCACTAATATCTTTAATGTCTTTCTTGGTGGTTTCTTGGTTGGTATTTCATCCAATTTCTTGCAGGTTTTTCTAGAAGGCTTAGCCTTTCTTTTAGCCAGATCTAAAGTAGTAGGGGACTTCTAGTAAAGCTTGAGTGATTTCCAGTTCTGTAATCATCCAGGCCCTGAATGGTTTTTGCCAAGATTAGTAGGAAGGGAGTCATTCCATATTCTATGCCTTCAATCACTTGGAGTATTTTATAGTCTCCCAATCTGTCGCATGACACTGTGAAGTATTGAGTGAAAAGGTAGCAAGTGAGAAGTCATGTCCATGGTAGGCTTCCTAGCTCCTTTGTCGTATAGGCATTCAAGAGCTGTAGGGGGGTAAGTTGTTTATTTGTAGTAACCAACTGATCAAGCTTTTATGGGCTTAGGTCAAAAAGTGCTGATCTAAGTCTAGGATATTTGATATCTTGGTCAATGAAGATTGCCTCTTTAGTTATGGTAGGGGTGCGTCCTGCAATACATGCTCCTATAGATCCTTAAATGACATTGCTGCATGTAAGAGGTCATGGTCAAGACGTACATGCTGGAAAGTTTTGATGCATAACATTCCATAGGATTGTAGGCTTTTCCAGTCAGCCTTGTCAGGGTTGTGTAGAAAATGTCTAGTGAGACTTGTTTGGGTTTAGAGGTTTTTAACCGCGGTGCCATCTTTGAGGAAGCTTTAAATCATGGCCCTCATTTTTTTTATGATTATGGCAAGAAGACTCAAGACTCAAGCTCCAGTCAACCTTTTCTTGTTTGCTGCACATTAGTGAGATAGAATAAATAAATAATGAATGATGCATGCATGATATGCGCTTGTAAGAGAATACGATTAGCATGTATGCATGACGTGCTCATGCATAGTCTTGTTATGATGGATGCAGATGGCTATAAAAAGTTATGGTTAGTATATGTTGTCTATATGCATGTCATGTATGCATGATTATGTAAGAGATTGTTAGCTTTTCCTACACAAGGAATAAACCAATCACAAGTAAGCTCTCACTTCCAACCTTATCGCTCCACGAGGTTATTCAGTTTCTTTCCGAGGTGGGTTTTGACCCGATAGTCAGCAGGGGACTATGGTTTCACTCTCAGACTAGGTTGTTTCAATTTTTTTTAATGAGAATTAAGAGGTAAACTAAGGAACGATGCTCAAATGCGCTCGAGGTAAGCGTATAATATCATTGTAAGGACTAGTCATTGGGTCACAAATGGCGTCTATAGTCCTTACATGCCCATGTGTGTTGGGGCTACAGTCAACAAGAGGGGTCACACATCAATATTCAATGTGTTTACCAAGAGGCATGAAAGTATTGTTCGGAAGTTTATGATTTGATTCTTTCAACGTAAATGTCTACAATCTAGTCGAATTCTTGACCCATCTATTTTATCTGATAAGGAAAAATGGATGACGCTTGTAGGTTCCATCATCAAAAAATGTCACTATTTGCCAATTCTCATAGATTATTCATACTGAGGTGAATGATTCTTATCATTCCTTGCACATTGGGCTTATGCAAGGTAAATAAGGATCACACAGTCTAAGTGTGAGCAGTCTATGAGAACGGACGTAATGACATCAATTGGTGATGGAAACTAAAAGTGTTATAGCATTTGTGAATGTCAGGTCAAACGGACAGTATCAAGGCTATCATAAAAAACTTAGTGGGATCCTAGTGGAGATTTCTATTAGTTTATTTACATGGGCTGAGTCAAGGGTGTAAGGCTAAGGGCTCCTTTAGCAAGAATTACCCGCCATGACTAGGGTTACGGACTCTGGTCAGTGAGTCTAGCATTCTTTTAATAACTCGGGTCACCCCCTTTAAGGACTTGGGCCACAGACTCTGGTCAGATGAGTCCGGCAAAACCACGACTAAGGGCTAAAGGTTACAAATCTAAATCGGTCACCCTATGACTTGTGTGGAACTATAGTATGTCACTTTCCATCATTATCGGCTGATAGGAACCAAGGGTGCACGTGTGATTGTGTAGTCCAAATGTAATGGTGGAGGGCTCCACATGATTGAGTATTAAGTAATGAGAAATAGTTATTTTTTAATTGATCTCTCTAACTAGAGTCCCAATTAGAGTCACCACTATGAGCGACCTGAGCGATTTTATAGATTCTGAGTAGGGCATGGCAACTTTGCTGAATGAGACATCCATTCCGTTTACAGGACAGGGACAAATATTTGGTCTCGGGGGGATGCAAGATGTTTTTATGTTTGGAGCTGCCACCTGGTTTTTAGAAAACTAGAAAAAGATGAAAGAGACGACATCGGGTCACTCAACGAGTATCATCCCTAGCAGAGATTCCAAATTCGGGAGATCTCATCTACATTTTGACTACTTGTCATTTTAATACTCAATATATGGCTATTGCAGCACCCTAGTTTTGGTATTGACAGTTGATATATATGCATTCACAAAAGCACATTGATAATAATGAAAAGTATGAGAAATTTAGCATAATTATTTACAAGGCTTTCCATGTAAATACATATGAGAGAGAAAAAGTGCGAAAATGTAAATCTAGTCTTAATCTAGAATACACACCTGCAAACAGAGGTTAACACAACTATGTGCAATTCCATCTATTCAACCACTCGGGCAACATATAGGCACAATAAAATGATTGATGCATCATGAATGATTAAACAGATGCACGTAGTTTATGCTCTAGTAGGAATTATTATAAAGAATTTCTAAATGATAAGATAAATAGTAACTGATGATGATTACATCATTGGACCGCAATATTGAAGCTCTAGCTTAAATAAAGAGCTTTTGTGTTTATTGAATGCATATTGATGCAAAATGACAGTTAATTATGAGCAAAACAAAATAGAGATTATTCAATCAGGATGCAAATTGCCAATCTCATCACACAGATCATAACAATTTCTCAACTGCTGGCAGTGATAAAATAAAATGCAAAACAGTAAAATAAATGTGCAAAAATGATTATTTGGTCCTTAGATTTGACTGAGCTTGTTTTTTGTTTTTCAAGCTTTAGCTTCGAGAGATTTTGAAGGTTTCCTCATTAAGAGTTTGAAAATGACGCGTGTAATGCAAATTCATCGACCTTTGAAGCGTGCTTTGACAAAGATAGGATAGGTTTAGTTTAAAAGTGGTCTAAAATCCTACAAAAAAATGTAGAAAATGGGCTAAAGATGTATGGATTAGGTCTCCTAAGCCTTTAATGCTTCAACGTGTGTATGCTTTTTGGCTTTTTCCGGTGTTTCCTAAGCTCTAGCTTTCATATCTTAGGCTCTTACCTTAGCTTTGTAAGCTAGCCTTTTTACCCCTTGGCTCTAGCCTTGCCAAATTAGAGGTAGAGACCTATATTTATAGGGAAATGTGCCCAAAAAAGTGTGAAAAAGGGTGAAAATGCGCGTGATGCGTGATCGTACCTCGGGATATATGATCACGGCCTTGGGTCACATGATCACGTGCTCTTGCACACTTCACATGGCCTTCCCGGGCTTTGATCGCACTATTATATTAGTTTTTTGGTGTTTTTTGGACCTTCTGGACGTGTTTCCAAGGTTCGTTTCATCAAAATCGGCTTCCATTTTCACATGTGAGCAAGATGTATTTGTGCGTGATCATGCTATGCAAATTTGCTCACGCGCTACTTCTTGGGGTTACGCGCACTATTTTGGGGTTTCTTCTAGAAGTTTTAAAGGCCTACAGACGCATTTTTGATGTTCGTTTTGTGAAAATCAACTTCCAATTTTAACGAAGTTGAGCTTCTGTCTCCTGAATTGAACACCGGTCTTGCTCATTTTGAGCAACGTTTGAGTAAAACGAGCGACTCACCACTTTGATTATTCATATTTCATGAAATCGGGGTGCAACTTAATGATTCAGGGGTTAACTTTGCTCGGTTTAGGCTTTTTTTGATTCTCGACATGCTTCAGAGGCGGTGTGAATGAACAGACACTTGTCAAGTTCGAAGAGATGTTTTCATCACTGGACCTTTTTGGGGACAGTCAAAATTTGATGTATGACATTAGCACCATGAGTTTTGGGAATGAGAATAAGATTATTAGAGTTAATATTGCCAATAATATTCCAAGTAAGAGAAAAGCTTTAAACAACACTACAAACATTTGGCCCCACTATATGCCAACAGTGCTTGTAAAAAAGTCCATAGAATCCATCAGGACTTGAAACATTATTATTATCTATAGCAAAAAAAGTATTTTTAATATCAATGTCTGAAGGGACCTAGCAAAGCATCTCACTTTTCATCAAAGAAACTAGGGTAAGAACAAAATTACAAACATCTAAAAAATCCTTGGTAGAGGGATTGCCAATAGAATTAAAGAGAGTTAAAAAAAAATGAAAATTTGACTCCCAATAACATCAATATCTTGAATTAAAGTCCCATTCAACTCCAAGTTATAAATACCTGTCTGAGGCCATCTTCTGGCAAGAATTCAAAATTCTGATCTCCATACTCCAACCATTTAATATGACCTTTCTCCTTAAGTAGAGCTTCATTATTCTGAAGATGAAAATTCATATTGGAATGCGCCAAAAGCTCACAATAATGAAGCTCTTCTAAGAAACCCAAAGTCTTAATTTGTGATTGAATATGCAATAACTCCTACTTAGACAAATAGATAGACTGATCAAAATTACCAAAGATATCCTTATTCCAAGCTTGAAGAAAAGTCCTTAGAAGCTTAAGCTTCCTCTGCGTAACGAATATAGGATGACCATGAATCGGATTAGAAGATCAAAAGGATGAGACAACATCATTAATGTAAGGATAAGACATCCACATTGAAAGAAATCAAAATGGTTGAACCCCGTCAACTGAACTTGCTTACAAGAGAGAAGGATAGGATTATGATCAGAGTGATGGTGCGCCAAAGCTGTGTAATCTATGTGGTTCCAATTCTAAAGAGAAAAATCATTGACAAGAGAATGATCTAGGCAAATGTCAACATGATTAGCACCTCTTCTATTGTTAGACCAAGTGAACTTAGCTCCGTTTATGTTTAAGCAAGTGAGGTGACAAGCATTTATAGCTGAAATGACCTCAAAACATGAATTAGCAGATGGAGGACATCCAAATTTCTCATGAGAACCAAAGCAGGATTTAAAATCACCAATAATAAACCAAATCTCTGAACAAAAATTGGAATCTCACTGTAAATCAGACCATAATCGGCGCCTACTAGAAGATAAAACATTAGCATAAATGCAAGAAATATAATTTTTCATGTTAGCTTCTATAAAAGAAAAGCTAATATGCTTATCAGAAGCAGCCATAATGGAGATGTTACCAGCTTCAACGGAAGAAGAAACCAAAATCCACAGAGTTAGAAGGTTTAAGCCATTTTCAGTAGCATAACTATATCCCAAAAAGTACACAATCAAAAGGAACTTTAGGCTGCGCAAGACATAAAATGTTAGGATTATATGAATTACAAAAATTAAAGAGGGACGTTGGGTTCCAATATTACCCAACCCTCTACAATTCCAATAGAGAATATTCATTGACTAATTTTTTGAAAAGTCCTGGTAGTTGGGCAATTACTAGTCAATTTAGTAGCTACATGAGGCTTGTGTTTTGTTTTTTTGCTTGAAATCGATTGCCATGATCTTTCTTGTTCAACTTGTTCAACCTAAGATTGCTGACATACCATATCTAACTCTTTTGAATCATTCGGATGTAACTCTTGCAAAGAGGATGGCAGATCAGTGTCATGTTTGGCTACATTGATCAGTCTTTGGATTAGTAAGATTGAGAATAGAAGAAGCATAAACATTAGAATCCACAGTTGTATAAACTCTATCAAAAGTGTTGGAAGTCAGAATATCATCCTTTCTATGCTAAACATGCTACTAAGTTTTTCGAATGCGAGAATGACCACATAAGCGATCTTTCATAGAAGGGGAATAAGGTTTCTTAGAAGGGACCATATCATCATAAGGTTTGATGTTCCATCAACATGAAGGAGAATCATACCTAATAGACTTATATATACTGCAAAAAAGAGGCAAATTTTCATAAGATACATCAATATTAAATAAATTACCTTCACATAATCTAGGGTGATTTGATATTGCAAAGTGGATGATAAATCCACATCAATGAGAATATGAGCATAATGGCCGAAATCGCCCTCCAATGTAGCTCTTTGAATGTGGAGAGGGATCCTAATTTTCTTGGCAATGTTAGAGAGAATCTGAGTATCCTAAAGTTCCCAAGGCCATCTGTAGAAACGAATCCACAACTGAGTAAAAGTAGATTTTTCTTTATATAAATCAAAACTTGGAACCCATCGCTAAAAATGGAGAATAGTAGGCTTGAGAAGAATAGATCCTCATCCCTAAACAATTTCTTTATCATGGCTAGAGTAAATCAAAATTTGATAAAAGCCACATCCCAAAGAGATAAAACGCCATTGTTTAATTCCCCATGTTAAGGTTAAACTCTCCTTAAGCTTAGAGAGAGTCCAAGGGGAATCACCTTTACTGAGAACTATCCTAGTAATAAGGGAATGTTGATAGAGATCAATTCCTTTTTTTTTTTTGTAAATCTGTGAATTAATCTTTACTACATGATAAGATCCGGAGATTGAAGCAAAAGAGGTAGTCAGAGGGATAATCGTCGATTGATTCACAATCGAAGCATATGATTTTTTTTTCAATTCCTTCCAGTTGATGAGTGTTGGCATGTAATGTTGCTTGCGGTACATGGCATGGAAGTCCAAAATTCTTGGAAGAGAAGAGATCTGCATGGCTAAAGTGATCAGCTAGATTACTGATGACTGGTAGGGTTAGAGCCCCCGGTGACATGTTCTCTTTTTAACTTTAACCGTTACAAGTTTTGATATGAATGGCTATTATTAAATGAAATTAATATAATAGTTTTTAGTTTTATGTGTATTTATGCAAACATTTGTATTGAAGAATGAACTAAACCCAAGAACTACAAAACAATCGGAACATCAAATGAAATAATAAATAAATAAATAGAAAAATAATTATGAACAAAATAGAAAAATAAATAAATAGAAAATTGTGAACAAAATTCATGGTGCATTAAAATTAAGAAGGTGGTCACGTTTGTTGTAGGTTTTTTTTCGATAAATATAAGGACCATATATGTTTCTGCTGCTGAATTTTGGGCGACTAAAGAAAAATAATTTGATCCAATCTATATAATGACCGTTAGTTTCACTTGCAATTACATTATTGATGTTAGACGACCAACACTTGTATTTTTGGTTATTGCCTTCCTCACACCTAGAGAGAATTGCCATCACTATGACCAAGTATCTTCTAATTACAGGAGATCTTTATAACTTCTCCATTTGTGTTGACGTTGTCTTCCATCTGCTCTTTTTTTCAATTGCTGAAGGGACGTGATTTGATCTATTATTTTACCTTTGATACTTCACATATTACATTTTTAACCATCCAAGCATCAGCCTAACAAAGCTATTATTCTAAGCGACATGCTAAAACAAATCATATGGAATTGATACAAAAGTTTTCATTCAGTATTTTACAGCCTACCTTATCCCACTGGAAAATAATAATAATAATAATAGTGAAGGATATATAAAAAGAAGTCAATAGAAGAGAGCATCACCCACTTGAAGAGTGTGATTCTTTGCTACCAAGTGTCTGAATTATTGCTTCCATAAGTTTAATTTCATTATCACACTTAGATATTTCTTCTTTCTTTGCACGCAACTCTTCCATGTGCAGTTCAAACACTTCTACAACATAATAATACAAGATATGAAAAAAATAATCAACCACAAACTCAGTTATAGGTCAAGTTTCTTGATTCTTAAAGACAGAAAAAACCACTAGTAGCAAAAAGCATAAAGTACATTCAAAATGTAAATGGAAACAGAGATGCTGCAGTGCACATTGGCTTACTTCATACATACTTCTTATAAATGGGTCCTTAATGAATCATGGCACCATTATAAAAATTGAAACTAAGCATATTTTTTAATTAACTATTAAATCCACATATGTTTTATTTAACTATTAAATCCACTTAATTAGCTACCTTGAACCGAACTTACTACCTTGCCTATTGTTTACAAGTTAGTTACAAATTTAAAATCATTTTAATAAATTTTAAAAATATAAAATATAAATTAAAATTTATTCATCAAAAATTAAAAATAAATTATTTATCAAATAAATTAAACTTTATTTATTAAATAGGCCAATTGGTATAAAAAATCCAAACGTTTCTGGCCTTTTGCAATTTTATTTCAACTTTTTGATTTTGGCAAAAATGTTCCAATTTCATTAATCATTTAAAATTTTAGCACAAATAGTCATTTGGTCAAAATCAAATAAAATATGCTAACATTGCATCTGGAAATTGTCAAATTTATCATTTATGCTGTAAAATCTATTAAGGTCTATTGCGTAAAAATATAAATGTTTACGACTTTTGGCAATTATATTCCATTTTTAATTTTAAAAATCTTTCAATTTAAAATTAGTTGATTCAAATTAAGTAAAAAGTGTTAAAATGCTAATTAAAAATTAAATTTACAGGTGATAAATTTCAAATCTACGATAGGTTATTATTATAATGAATTTTTTTTAAAATTATATATGTATATAGTAAAATATGAAAAATTTACTTTGAATATTAAAGTTAGATATTTTTTACTAATTTCAAATAAATAATTAAAATTTTGAATTATCTAGAGTAATAATTATTTATATTAAAAATATTTTTAGTTTTTAAAATTATTATAACGAAAGTCATTTATGAATTTAACAATTTTTGAATACTAAATATAATACCTTTATTTTTATTTAATTTTAAATAAATAATTATTTTTTTTAATGAATTGGCTAAACCAAAATATTTTATCATTTAAAATATGGGATAAAATTACCACAAATTTGAAACATTTAGAGTTTTTATACCAATAGACCATTAAAGATCTAGAAAAATAAAAATGGTAAATTTGACAATCTATAATATGCCATGTCAACATTTCATTTGATTTTGTCCAAAAAGCTGTTGGTGCCAAATTTTACATGGAATTAGGACTCATTATAGCATTCATGCATTCAATTTATTTAGCATTTAGTATAGGTTAACATATAGAATTAGATACTTTTATGTTTATTTTGTTTTTCTAGGAAAAGAAGTAAAAGAAGTGAATTTTGATGGCATTTAAGTAAAATAAGAAGAAGAAAGTATAGCAGAGGCAAAGCCAGCCTTATGTTATGATCGTAGCTGGATGCGCGATCATAGAATGATCAAAGTCAGCTGCCCCTAGTGATATAGAGGCCTATGTGGTCGCGGCTCATGCGTGATCGTGGGTTCTTGCTAGCCAAAGCTTCTACTACGAGCGCGAACAATTAACAATTGCTACTCTTTCACGAGAAGCCCTTCTGTCATGATCGCGGCTTATGCATGATCGCAGATAGCTCATTTCCAATATAGGACATGCTGAGGTGTATTGTTTTAAAGAAAAAATCTAAGGGACATGAAAGGACATTCTAGCAGAGGCTATAAAGGACAAAGGCCAAAATTTACAAGGGGGATTCTGTCATTCTCTCACTCACTCAAGATCCAATACGCCCAAGGAGAAAAAGAAGAGAAAAGAGGAGAAAAAGAAGCTAAAAAGAGAGCCTCTGTTGAAGACCACAAGCTTTCTGATAACCATTTCTCTTCCATTATCTTTTTTGAATATTGTTTCGATTAAATCTTGGATTATATTTGAATTGAATCATGTTTATCAAGCCATTAATGGCTAGTTACTTTTATGTTGTTGGGATTTTGAGACCGATTTGATTTAAGTTAATTTGATAGATGTTATTTACTCTTTTATGCATATTATGTTTGTTATACTTGATGAATATTATATTTGGCCAGATATAACTCTAGCTCAGATCTATACATTAAGAAATGGTGGATCTAATAGACCCACAAACATAAGTTAGATTGATTAAATGACTTGAGAAAAGTTAAACTTATATAATTCTTTTATGGGTTTTGTCTAATGCTTTGTATGCTTGATGTTGGCTTATTTTCATAGTGATGATGAGAGTTAAACTATGACTTTGAGTTTTAATTAATTCTTGCATGTTGAGTTGAGTATTACTTGAGAAAGAGTACTCAATGATCTTTAAAAAACCTAAGATGTGCATTGGAGTTAATTTATTCTATCATTTGACTTAATGATAATGTGGTGCTTTATCTCCCAACAACATGTTTTCCCAATTGATTTAGCCCCTTATTAATACTAAATAGGTGCTTAGTATAAATCCTCAAGGGAACAATACTAATAGGTGTTTAGTATCAATCCTCAAGGGAATGATACTTTCTCTTAACTTTATTACTTGTTGACTCGTGCACTTGTAGTAACGAGATTAATAAGTTTTTGGTGCCGTTGCTGGGGATTGAGCAACTAACATCACAATTAGTCACAATTATTTTGCATTAGAACATTTTTTTTCTTTTATACTCTATTTTGACTTGTTTTACTCTATTTTAGGTACTCTTGTGGTTGTATATGGATAACACTAGACATGCAAGAAAAGAACCACTACTCTTTATTCTGAATTTGTCTAAGTTTAAGAAGGAGAATTGTAAGAGATCAAAGTGCATCTAAAGTTATAGTTGCACAACAAGGAGCTCAACAAGCCA
The DNA here is from genome assembly GCA_949671775.1 of Mallotus repandus. Lineage (NCBI taxonomy): Eukaryota > Viridiplantae > Streptophyta > Magnoliopsida > Malpighiales > Euphorbiaceae > Mallotus > Mallotus repandus. The sequence goes on from CATIWM010560751.1 coordinate 22,662, forward strand.
ATGTCGAGCAAACTTTTCTTGAGTTTGATATGCCCAGTTTGCAAGGGGCTCAACAGAGTATCACTAGACCAAACATCCAAGCTAATAGTTTTGAAATCAATCCTGCTCTTCTACAAATAATTTAATCTAATGTCCAATTTCATAGGTTACCTTTGGAGGATCCAAACATGAACATAGCAAATTTCTTGGAGATTTGTGACACTTTCAAGTATAATGGAGTTTCTAATGATGCCATTCGCTTGAGAATTTTTCCATTTGCACTAAAGGATCGAGCTAAAGCATGGCTTAATTCACAGCCGCCAGCATCCATCACCATATGGGATCTTCTTGCAAAGGGATTCTTGGCTAAGTACTTTCTACCAATAAAGATGGTAAAGATCATTAAAGACACAATGACTTTTCAGCAATTTGAGACTGAATCTTTGTATGATGCATGGTAAATGTCACACCTCGTCTCACGTAGCCCGAGATGGACGTTTAAAACCCACCATTCAACAAAGGATTTAATTTAATCAAATTATATATTAATTATAATTATATTAGTTAAAAGAATTAAAATAAGCTTGAGGTAATTATGTA
>CATIWM010560809.1:0-12828 GCA_949671775.1 Mallotus repandus
CCTGGTAGCGCGATGATGATATGGCAGCCGGCAAGAGAATATTTGTCACGTCACCCATACCTAATCATCAATTTTTAGCACCCAATTCACATGAGGGTACCAAACTTTATCTTTATTTGAATTTGGTTACTAAACTTTTAATTTGTATCTTTTTAAATACCAAACTTCTATTCAATTTTATAGCAATCACTTAAAAAAATTTCTAGTACCTAAATAACCCATAATTACTTTTTTAATTCAGAATTAAAGTTTTTTTTTTTTGCAAATAAGTCCATATTTTATATGCATTTATAGGAAATAAAGAAAATTTTGAAACTTATTTTGATTTCCCCTAGTAAGAGTAGACTCATCTTGAGTGGTATCATAGCCTAGTAGATGTAAACTTTCAAACTTTTTATAATTTCTGAGCTAAATTGAAATGATAAAGAGATTGAGGGATTAAAATGATTTTTAAGAGAAATTCAAAAGACTACAATTTTTTAATAATACTCTTTTTGAAACAAAATCAATGTTAGGTGACCAAAAAGAAACAAAAGTAAAGTTAGGGACCACCATTGCAATTAAGCCCTAAAAATTGATGGCTAGGCATGGGTGACGTGGTGAATATTCCCCAAATATTCTCTTGCAGGCTGCCACATCATCATCAAGCCATCAGGTCATTGGCGGATGATAATTAAATCAAAGTTGGGTACTTGAAAAGAAACAAATTAAATTTTAGTATCCAAAATAAAATAAGTGCAAAGTTGGGTACCCACCTGTATCTTTAACCCTCAAGATAAAGCATGTTATTAAGGATATCTAAGAAAAGTAAATGAATCTATCAAGCATCTTTCTTGAGAAACAAATTGACACTTAGACTAGAACCCTCCAATGTTTCTTGAATAAGCTTCTCCAGACGTTCTGCCATCAATGGAGTGAAATAATTTTTCCAATCCCCCACTTCACTTTTCCTGAAATAGGAACTATTTAAAAGTCCTAAATGGTTCTTACTGCTCTTGTTCCCTTCCAAATTGTTCATATTTTCAAAACAACAGAAGATAGAGATCTCTTCTGCAGTACCTTGTTCCTCTTCCTCCTCCAAGAAATGAAATCCCATGAACTCAGCCAACCTTTTCATGCTTACAATGTTGTCTTCTTTCAAATCTTCATATTTTAAAAATAATATCTTGTCAGGATTTTCCAGGCTTGCTCTGTAATATCCTAAAACATGATTCTGAAATGGTCCAAAGGGATGGATTCCTTTGCGAGACAACTCAAAAGCTTCCTCAAATATAAGTGGATCCTTGCAACAAGGTTGTCTTAAAGAAAAGCGCCAGTGGGAGATGAGTTGATCCAAAGGATTCCAACACACATAAACTATTCTACACTTGGAATCTGTATAGAACTTGGTAGGGATGTATATGGCACATGGGTACTGAATATTCTTGGCTCAGTAATTGATTCAAGATCCAAAAACTAGTTTTTGAAGTAAAGATCAAACTCAAGGAAAGGCACAGTCTCATGAGGATTTGAATTGAACATGGAGCTATCATTGAGAGTAGAATATCGGGTTCGGTTTGTAATCAAATGAATAATAGCCTTCATTCAAGTTGTACTTAATTTAGGCATGGTGGCGAGGATTATATTAGTATCACAAGCTTGGAAGTGTTTTCGAAAGGAGATTAAGGGTTTAATAATAGTTTTTTGGCACGAAAAGTCATGGTAGAAGCAAAGATCAGTTCCATCAAAATTTCTTTCATTGGGAAGTGTAGAGAGAAATTTTTGAAATAATTCTTCTTTTTTTCTTCTTTTTCTTCCATAGCAGTTGTAGTGGTATTGTTGAGGGTGCTTGTGTTTTCCATGGAAAAGAGAGAAGATTTATAAATTGATATGAAAACTGGGAATTAATTAGGAGGCAATATCAACATAGACAATGAATGAGTTGATAAAAGGTGTTCTTGCATGTAATGTTTCATTGGAACTACTCAGCCTAATTTAGCAATTTTTTGACAAATTTTATCATTAATAATGCAACCTTAATTATGCTCATGAAATTAATGTATTTGTATTTAGTATCTCTAAAAAAATACATTTTAAGCATAAAAAATAAAATATTTTACAAAGCTGCTCAAATTGTGGTGGTTTGGTAAAAATAATAATTGTAGCCGAACCATTTAAAGGAGGAGTCATCTTTCTACTACGATTACTGTGAGAAGGCTGCAATTGTAGCTCATCCGAATTTTGCCATTTCGTCGCGTTTAAGCAACATACATTGAGGAGCTTCATGGTCTTTTATTTTGGGACTATACACACACACACACACTATTAACTTAATTAAGGGGAGGTTTATAGATTGAGAAATCATAATCCTTGAAGCCTCATGGACATAAATTTCATTCACACATTATTAACTCAATTAAGGGAAGGTTTATAGATTGAGAAATAATAATCGTCGAAGCCTCAAGAACATAAATTTCATTTTATCAATAATAGGAGACATTATTAATAGTAAAGCCTTAATTAGGTGGTGCATGGAAATTCTTAACTTTGAATTTAGGGTTCTTAAATTTCAATGAGAATTACGTTTGTGTGTTCTAAATTTAAATTCTGAATTAAGTTTTTTTTTTATTAAGAAGGAAGGCCTAAGCTAATGAAAACTAAAGACTAGAATTAGACACCCCAATTTTGTCTTTGAACAACAGTGGAAACAGCCCATGGAGAGGCCTATCAATCAAGGTGAAACCAATAGGATAACCGGGAGCGTAGGTTGCCATGAAATATGCACTAGTGTTACATTCCCTAAAAATGTGGATCACTCTGACATCCCAATTCCTTTGAATGAGGTTCTTGATTTCTCTGAATAACACCATGTATCTAAAAGGAATACTATAGCAGCCTTGGATAGTCTCAACAACACATTGCTTATCAGATTCCATAATAATATGCTTGTCGTTTAAATCCCAAACAGTTCTGAGCCCATAAATAATTCCTTAGAGTTCAGCTGCCAGAACACAACAATGGCCAAGCCCAAGCTTAGCAACGAAGCCACCAATCCAACCTCCCCTACTATTTCTGAGGATACCACCACTGACCTCTTTGCATTCTCTTAAAGGCACCCGTCAGTATTAACTTTAATCCAAGGGTGACCCAGAGCTGTCCAAATGATCTCTTTCTACTTTTGGCACTTCTAGGTAAGTTTGCAATTTGAGTAGTTGTATTAACTAAGGCGTGCATTTTAGATTCAACCATCGCCAAAAGATTTGTGGGAGCTTCATAATTTGCGTTGAAGAGCTGCTGATTTTTGAGCTTCCAAAGCATCCAACACACTATTCCGAAGAGAATCAATCAGTCAATCCCCTCGTTAATGGAGTAGCCATTCTACAAATTAAACAAAAGCCAAACATTAGAATTAAGGGATTTAAAATGAGTTAACTTAGAATATGGACTAAGCGAGTCCAAAAATCATCAGCAATTGTGTAGTCTCGAAGGACATGTATCATGGGTTGATCAGATTGCACACATATGTCACATAAAGTGTGGTTTGTCATATGTCGATGGTGGCATTCAACATTGATGAGGAGCTTTTTATGAAGACTAAGCTATAGAGGTATAAATTTACTTCGGCACAGTCCACCGCCAGGTGAAGTTCTATTTAGGATCTAATTGAGAAATGGAGCACCCAAAAATCATTTTATAGGCTGATTTAACCAAGAATCTCCCTCTTGGTGATTGAGTCTAGTAAGGCATATTTGGCCCGTCTGTAGGCTATGGAAGCTTAATCGCAGCAATCTGCATAAGAATAGTTATAAGCAAAAATGATTGAAAAATAGACCAATTCTAATTTCCATTGGAGTCAACTACTTGATGAACCATCATCGGGAATAAGTCTTCTAGAATCTCTCTGATAGCATTATTTGCTAGGTATTGATGGGAACCCACCCAATTGTCAAACCTGAACTTAATAGAGGTTCCGTCACCCATACTCCACCCGAAACCTTCTCTAATTATATCCCAGACCTTACTCCACCCAAGCTCGGTGGACTACGGAAGGGGAATATGATTATTATTCTTAAAAGTTGCCTAAGGAGGAAGAACCACCTAAAACCATGACTGAATCATCTTCTACTAGTTCAAATCCATATGTTATATGTGATTATAAATTTGTACCTACTAAATCTACCTTTGTCACTATATCACCCCATGTAAAACAATCCACTGCAAATAAAATAAAATATCTCTATGAATTCACCTACCTTCTTGAAGACAAGAAAATAGAAGAATCCAAAGCCCCTCTTCTCAACCTTTACGATGCCTTTTCAAAATCTCAAATAACCTGGAAATAGTCTTTTAAAGCCCTTGTAAAGAAACCCTTTTCATCCATCAAAGAATATGTTCAAGCCTTTAGCTTTGACTAACACCCAATACTTGCTTCGTAGACTAAACAATTTGTGACCTTAGAAATTCCACCTGAGTTTCTAAAAACTTAGTTAAGCCAAGGATATACCCATATCCATTTTGGACCTATAAGGTTGGGCCTTACCTATCATAGTACGCAAGGTTTACCTGTCTTTTCAAGAATTGCATTATTGGATTCCAGATATAAACAGTATTGCCATGTTGTCATTGGTATAGTTGAAACCTTTCTAAATGCTGGGTATGTATTTTGTACCTTATTTCCAAATTATAACCTAGTCCTGTCAGATTCTTATGATTTATCAGCTTTAAAAGTCAAAATTTAGATTCTTGGTGCTAAATTGACTGCTATAACTATAGCAGCAACTCTCCATTATCAGATTATCGATTGCCTTCATAATCACGTGCCATTAATTTATCCTTACCTTCTGTTCATAATGATGCTCTTTTTGTCAAAGTAGATTCCCATAATGCACCAACAAGCATCCATATTCCAAAGCAAATTTCTAGGGATGAGTTGTTAAACTTATTCCTAGAAAATGGATAATGAATTATGAGAAACTATATGAAGCAGTTGAGCTGGTCCAGAGTTCTGATCCAACTTTTGCAAAAAAACAAGCCAGATAGTACTATTGAGATAAATTTTCAAGAAAAGATAAGAAGCATCGACAGTATTCAATAGTTGGTTCATGTTTTTGCCTTATTCCTCATTAATTAAAGAGAAAGTGCTTGTAACCCACTTTGATGGTGACGAAAGACCAATTTACGCTTTTAAGCATAATGGTCACTGTTACTTTGACATTCGTAATTTTGATGATTGTTATTTAATAGATGATGATGAAGAAGTGAAAAAGAAAAAAAATCTGCCAAAAAGTGTAGAGAAAGGGAGTTTAAGAAAAGATATGAAAAATGGAGATTTAGGTGTGAGTACTTTGGGACAACCTTCTAGATAGTATGATTATCTGGTATCATACTCTCCTCTATCTTGGTATCAATAACCAAAACCACTAAATACACCACCCAAACCTTGTAAGCTAAGACTACAACCTTCTCCACCAAAACCTAAACTGACACCTTTACCTTGTTATAAACCAACTCTTAAAAGGGTAAAAAAAAAAACCCATTTCTTCAGTCTTACCTCCTGAAATACTCATAAAATCAGCTATTATTTTTGAAGTCTACATGTTTCAACCTGCAGTTTTCCCTCCTTTGACATCAGAAGCTGATAGCCATAAAACCTCTTAACACTTTGTCCTAAACACTAATGTTGTTGATCCTGATGGGAGACAAAGAAGAACCACTCCTGCCGAAGCTGTCTTGAATTAACAGACTCAGAATGCTTGTGCCCAGAACCAAAAAATAAAGCAAATTGAAGAAAAAGTTGATGATGTAGCAAGATAGGTGAAGCAAACTGATAATCAACTTTCCAACTTTGAAAAATAAATGAAAATAATTCATGCAGAGCTGATTAGACAAACATAAATGAAGCATCAAGAATTGCTACAAATAATTAGTAACAAAGGCACAATAACAAGCATTCAAATGAAGCAGGTTGAAATTCAGTAGTTGAAAGCTCAAATTAATGAATTGGAGTGAGATTTGAGAAAGAAGAAGGATTCTTAGCCACAATCTTCACCAAGACTGTTTCCTCTAGATCTAACAGGATTCCTATACAATCCATTACCTATGCCAAGCTACTCAAATTAGCCTTTGTTCCCTACTATCTCCTCTTCCTTGAATATCCCACCAGGATTTCAAGGATTTAATCCACCAAGTCCCTCTACTGAGACCACCAAAAAAGGAAAAATAGTTCATTTTCCTTAACTAGAAATGCTTAAAAATAATCTTCAAAAAAATACAGCTCTCATCCTCTTTAATTGAATCAATTGAAGTAGACAAACCTTCAATGATGATGATAAATCCAATTTCCTTATTTTAGAGAAATGTGCAGTAAATGCAATGTCTAGTTTTACAATTGATTTTACTATAGATGATTTTTCAACAGTCAGTTTATTAGATTTAACTAATTTAGATGAGATAAATTCCTCTAAAGATGAAGGAGAGATTCCTTCTCACTTGATGGCTAATACACATACATCTAGAGCTAGAAGTACACCTCCTCCATATGTAGAAGAACCATCTCATCCAATGGATAACATGAGTGATTCAAAAACTCACCACATAGATGGTCATCAAAAGTCTTCTACTACTAGAGGCTACTTTACTATACATGATATTCCTCTTTCATAATACAAGAATAGATTCTTAGAGTACAGAGCTTGGATTAAGAGCCAAATGCTTCTCCCATGAGCTGAATTGAGAAATGTGCTTAAACCATGCCTTGCCAAGATGGTAGGAAAACTTTTGAGTTGGTGTATGACACTTAATGTTTATTCGAAAGCCCAATTGGTTAGAGTACAATCAGTTGATGAATTCTTTGGAATCTTGCATTATGAGTTCTTAGGAAAGTGGGATGATGACTTGGAGATCACTAGAAAAGAGTTCTATCAGATGAAATGCTGCTCTTTAAAGAAGAAAGATCTGGATAAACATTTTTAAAATATGTCCTCCAAATTTTACCAACTAAGAGGAACAACATATCCAGATTTGAAGCAAGCCTTTCTGGCTTCTATTCTTAAAATTTTATCTTCTAGAATGTTTACTATTCTCTAGCAGATGAATCAAAGGTTGGAGATGTTCCTTTAGGACATTTATACCAGGTCATGATAAAGGCTCACCCTCAACTTTGTGAGCAGAGGAAGATTATCAAATTATACCTGGGAAGTAAGAAGAATCCTTTGAGAAAATTATCTTATGAAAGGCCTGATTTATAGATCAAATGTAAAGGCTCAGAAATATGTGAATGTTCAGGCAAGAAGAAAAAGCACCACTTCTATAATCTAAGAGGAAAAGGAAAGATAGGAAAAATAAAGAAGTGGAAGTATTAAAAGAAGAGAAAGTACATAGGAGAGAAAAGAACATATAGATGTTACATTTGCAGAAATAAGGGAAATTTTGAAAAAAAAAATTGTCCTTCAAAAATAGAAAAGGCAAAAAAAAAATGATTCAACATATTCAGCAGATCACATTAGTTGATTTGGAGAATGCTGATCTTGAGTCATTCTTTTCTGAAAAAGATGAGCCTTCACCAAATAACATCTTTGCAGTTTGCCATGACACAGGCTCAGAAACATCTAATTCTGATGATGAAGTACTGCCCTAACCTTAATAATTTTCCATTGATAATGGCATATCATTAACTCACGGTGACCTCCCAGTTCCATTGGTCCTTGTCCAAATCTATCTAACCAATTACTCCAAGCCCATAAGACTTATAACCCTTATAGATACTGGAGCCAAAAAACCATTCTCAACCCAAAAGCTCTTCCAAGAGAATATTGGAAGGAACATTCAAAGTATTTTTATGCTGCTAATGGAGAGCTTTTTGAAACCACTTATAAAATAAGAAAATCCATAAAGATCTAATTTTTTTCTAGGATGTCATGTATGGACAAATGTTCTTGGATCACCTTTACCTGTAAAGATATTGTTCTTATATTTGATGTCGATTGGAAAGTAAAAGATTTGCAACTCTTTCCAAATGGAATCAAATTTAAGAAATATTTTTAACCCTTTACCATAAAACCTTAAGTTCTCAACTTAGACCAAACACTACCCCCAATGGACTTTAAACCTATCTATGAGTTTTTATTACAACAATGCAGTGCAGATTCACACATTAAATTCTCAAAGAAATGTTCTTCTCCTTTGTGGAAGAACCCTGAGTTCTTTATCTTATTGCCTTTCAAACAGAATAAAGATGTGAATCCTACTAAGGCAACTCATCCGGGAATGAATCCTATAGATTTAAAGGTGGGCTATTGAATAATGCATAGAGTTAAAAAGCCAAGGTTTAATTGAACTAACAAAGTGAGAATGAGCTTGTCAAGCATTTTAAGTGAACAAGCATTCTGAACAAGTTAGAGAAAAAAAGAGATTACTGATTGATTATCAACCCTTGAATTTCTTCTTAAGGGATGATAAATTTCCTCTACCAAAGATTTGTTCACTATTCACCTTTTTGGAGGGAGAAAAAGTCTTTTTAAAATTTAATTTAAAAGCGGGATTTTGGTAGTTTAGAATTAAAGAAGAAGACATATACAAAACAAGATTTTGCACTCCAAACCATCGCTACCAATGGATTGTAATTCCATTTGGATTGAAAGTGGCCCCTTCCCTTTTCCAAAAGGCCATGATGAAGATTTATGAGCCTATACTATATAGTGCTCTAATGTACATTAATGATATTCTACTCTTCTTTCCAAATGAAAATAATCATAAAACTTTACTCCTACAATTTGCAAACCTTACAAAGCATTACAAAGTCATGTTATCTCCTACAAAAATACAAATTAGAAAAGAAGAAATAGAGTTTCTTAGGATGCAGATAAAAAATGGAAGCTACCAACCTGGTCCTCATATTGCCTCTGAATTACAAAGATTCCTAATGATAATTTATCTATTAAACAGATCAGACAGTTTCTTAGAATTCTCAATTATCTCAGAGATTTCATTCTACACTTGATAAAAAAGACAGCACCATTAAAGGCACTCTTAAAGAAAAATCCTCCACTATGGTCAGAAGAATAGACTAGAGTTGTTATTCAATTATCAAGAAAGATTCTCAAAATCTCTCATTCTTACAAATCCCATCAAAAGGAAAGGGAATCCTCCAAACAGATGCAAGTGATCAATTTTGGAGAGCAATTCTTCTTGAAGAAGATAAAAACAAGAAGAGGAGAATTTTTGCTCATGCCAGTGGGAAGTTTATTGAGGGAGAATGTCACTATCATTCAACCTTCAAAGAAATCTTAGCGATAAAATATGGAATAACGAAGTTTGAATTCTATCTAGTGGAATACCATTTCACAGTAGTTATGGACTGCTCATCTTTCCCTAAGATGCTTGAATTTAAGGGAAAGACTCTCCCGTATCCACAGCTTTAAAGATGGAAAGACTGGTTCAACAAGTATGATTTCAAGGTGGAACACATCAAAGGTGAATATAGTCTCATTCCTGATCTTTTGAGTAGACCAACAATCTCTTATGCCACAGAAAATCCTTTCCAAATAAAAATCCTTCTTATAATCTTTATGTTTTAGTCAGCAAACATTTTTGTTTCAGAAGGAATTCTTGCAGAACTCTCACCATAAATTTCCTTTACAACCCTTACCAAAATAACCTCAAAACAAATCTTCAAATACTAGTCCCTTTTAATAAGAAACCATGGACAAATTTTCTTTGAAAAACTTGAATTTCACCTAATACTAATTTACATGTGTCTGCAGTTTCCTTGAACACAGTCGAGATAAAGAGTTTTATTGGCCAAAAGAGTTACTAGTTCTATTTTGGTATTTATGCCATTTACACTGGATAGCCTTTAATTTACAGTCATTAAAACTTATAAGGTATCTACAACTGATAGAAGAAAGAAAAAGATCAAATCCTCATTTGGTAACCTTCCTAAGATGGTTCCAAGAACATCCAAGGTGGAAATCATGGCTAACAAATGAAGCCTACGCTCAATAAGCCTCCTTAGCAGAAGATTATCATTCCATAATAATCTTCCACATGCCATTTTTGAAGATCAGAGATGAATTTAAAATTGTTCCTTGCTTCAATATTTATGGGACATATAGACTTTCAATGATTCATCATATAATCTCTGATGTTGATAATCCATCCCCATAGAGAGAATTTTAAAGATTCATGTTTTAGAAGAATGGAATCATTCCTAAGGAGATTTGGCTAAAGATAGATTAAGATGCACCATGGGAAACATATCCATCTGAATATGGACCAAGTCTCATTGCTCATAAAGAATTTTAGATGAAAGCCTAGAGTCTAGGTACAAGTTCAAGCACAACACAAGGTTTAGCCCAAGATTGTAATTTGATGGATCAAAACTTTGTAGAACCATGGGAGATTGCTAAGCCAAGAAGACCTTATGCAGGATATTCTCAAGATCTTGACTTAGACAGCAACTACAGCGAAAATGAAGGAAATCTGTCACCAAGTCACAAACCCATTATAAAGTAGACTATTTACAGTCATCTTTAATTAACGGTCTATCATGTTCAAAAGAATCTTTAACAAAGTAATATATTATTGTACCACTTCATGTTGATAAGGTATCTTTTACTTTATTGGACATAATAATTATCTAGTCCTATATGAAAAGGTGTCATGTTTATAACCAGCTGTAATCTTTATTATCTATCTCTAATTGGCTGAGAGCTGATCAGGCTATCTATTGTAATAGTGCTCCTCATCACTGTAAAAGGAGGTTTCAGCTTCGTTAAGAAGGCAGAGAATCCTTTACAGACAGTGCCTAATAAATAAAAATTATGAGTTTCTAAATACTTTCTCTTCTTTCTCTAAAGGTTTATTTTTAAGAATAGTGATCTTAATCCCACCTAGTTATTAAAGAGATGCTTTGTATTATCCTCATTTGAGGATCTTGTACAACAAAAATTTAAGAACAAAAAAATGATCTTGTTTGCCTACTTTATTAAGATTATAAGCTTTGTTATATAGTTTCTGGTAAAACATAAAAAAGGGACAGGCTTAATTGGCCAAAAATTGGTTGTTGAGTGTTATAAGTATGAACTTTTGCTAGTCTATGATATGTTTTATCTCTAATTATATGATTAAGCATATAGTTTTAATGGGGCACTGGGAAATCGCTCACTATGTCACCCCCTGTCAAATAATCCACTGCAAATAAAACCAATTATCTCTATGAATTTGCCTTCCTTCCTGAAGGCCAGAAAATAGAAGAATCTAAAGCCCCTCTTCTCAACCCTTATGATGCCTTTTCAAAATCTCAAGAATATTACTGAGGTATTTTGATTTAAGCACATGAGACCATAACTCATCCTCAGTAGATATAACACCTCATGCAAGCTTCATTAAAAGGCTAAGTTACATTGTTTAGCTTCCCTAACACCTAACCCACTGAATTCTTTAGGTTGGCAAAGTTGATCCTATTTCACTAAACTTATTTTATTTTCTTTGTTATTGCTGCCCCAAATAAAATTTTGAGTTATACCATCAATTTTTTTGCAGATGTTAATGGGAAGAAGGTGCATTTGCATGATATAACTCGAAGTGGCCAAGAGAATGGGTTTGCTAAGAGTGAATATACCCACCAAGGATGGTTTAGTAGACTCCCATTTAGCTAATTTTTTAGACATATTTTCTAGGAGATATTGATAATTTATGTTCACCCTTTTACCATGGATGATTAGAGTTCTAAGATACTTTCCCAAGTTGTCTATTGTTAAGTAATTGAGAATTTCTGAGATGTTCTTACAAGTTTGTAGGTTTGTATTTTTGGAGAAAAAAAGAAGGGATTTCTCCTTGCTAACTAAATGACCTTAGGAATCATAAAAACTATTAAGAACTTTTAACATTATTATTTCATTCTTTTCATTTACTTTAGTGAAAAGGTGCAAATCATCCACGAAGAATAAGTGACTTATCGAGGGACCTCTATTGTAATTTTGAAAGATGCCTAACTTTTGACATTCACATCATTATCAATAGAATGGGCAAGTCGCTCCATGCATGAAATAAACAGGTAAGGAGACATGGGGTGTCCTTATCGAATGCCCCTTGAAGAGATGAAGCTATTTGAGAGATCTCCATTCTAATACACTTGTATAGATGAAGTAGTCAGACATTTTCATAATAAGATTAATGAAAAAATGTAGAAAACCTATATTAAAAAGAGTATCAAATATGAAATTCCAACTTAGCCTATTATAAGCCTTAACTAAGTCAATCATAGCAACCATATAACCCGTTTTTCCTATTTTAGCTTCCATAGAATGAATGATTTCTTGTTTGATAATCACATTATCTATGATATGACGGCCCTTTACAAAGCTGGCTTGAATAAAGTTAACAAATTTGTGCATTAAAGACTTTAAGTGGTTTGCTATAATCTTCATGATCAGATTGTAAGTGACGTTGTAGAGGCTGGTGGGACAAAAGTGACTCTAGGATTCTGGATTGCTTATTTTTGGAATAAGTACCAAAATAGTTTGATTCATGGCTGAATCCAAACTACCATTCTCAAAGAAATTTTTTGCCATGCTGAGAAGAGAATCCTTTACTAAATTTCAGTGCTTTTTATAGAAGAATGCATGAAATTCGTCTAACCTCGGAGCCTTAGAAGCATTGATGTCAAAAAGAGTATTATGAACCTTTTCCTTAGTAACACCTCTGATCAGAGAAATAAATCCTCTTCAGTAAGCCTAGGAAAGTGACTCTTTATTGAAAGAGGGGCTCTATTGTGGTTTTCTTCAATATAAAGCCTACTGAAAAAATTTATGGCATCCTACTTAAGAACACTCTGATCACTACACCATT
>CATIWM010560845.1:0-11102 GCA_949671775.1 Mallotus repandus
AGTTACCACCACTTTCAATTTGTCCCAGTTATTACCCTGGGTGGCGACTCCTCATCTCCACGCCATGTCTTTGTGACAATGGTTAGTGTGTTCCCTAGAGCCCTGAGCTCAAACAGTGTTGCGGTTGCAATAAACTTGGGCGCGCGCTAAACCTCGCCGTCTACACTCTCCTCATCATCTGTTCTGGTGATATCCTCGATGTTGTAGATAAGTTATCATAACTCATGTCATTTATAGTTTACCACTAACAAAGTTTGTTACATTTTATACATAAGCAGGAAAAGGCAAAAGCTGAGAAGCATGCTGAATTAGAAAATGCTACCCTAGAAGTAGAACGACCCCGGGATGCCTGTGAAGTCTTGCCTCTCGAGCTTGAAGGCTATGTAGGATCTGCCTGAGGAGGTGGAACTAGAGGAATAAAGTCACTCGCTACTACATCAATCAATTGGGGGATTAATATACACACATAAGAGAAGTGTGCATCCTCTAAAAGACTCTCAGAAGGATGTCCTCTCTCAGCTTCGGCAAGCTCCTCTCCAGTGAGCTCTCGACTCTAAAACATGTCACCAGGGGGAGTAATAGGGACTCTCCTCATATACGGTCCATCCCACTAGTAATGGACTTGCTCACCCAAGTACCATACATTATCAATAATGCTAACTAATAAGACTTTCCTCTATGTCAAGCACCAAGCTGACACCATCATAGCCGACCGGTCCTCTCTCACCAACCACCAGCTGGCACAGATCTATCCAAGAAGCAATATAAGCAAAAGATTACCAAAGAATGAGAAAACTGAGATCAAAATCCATCATACCTAGCTCTGGCCCAATTTATTAGTAAATCTCTCGCTTCCACAGGGCTCTCAATGAAATCAGAAGTCTTCTAAATCCACTACAAAAGGCGCAAAAACCACTCTCAGGCAAGTGCTCAACAATGGGACAAGGGAGCACTGTAAGCTCATAAGCCCAAATCTGCCAAAAAAGAAGAAGTCAAAACATATGAAGTTAATAAAACAATCAATAAAGATATGAGATCACACTCACATCCAACACGAATAAGCAGCTGCATATTCGCGAGCCTCCTCTGCAAGCTACATCCAAGCTAGAATATGTATAAGAAAAAGCATTCATACCCTAACTGTATTTTGGCAAATCTCTTAAGTTCCTTAGAATGGGTAGCAACTGCAGATAACAAGTACCCGAAGCATTCAAAAAAATGATGATACTGAGAAGGTAAAACAAGAAGCATCAGGCTAGCTGCTCTGAACTAACATGACCAGCATCATGTCTCAACCTGACCTTAGCCACAAGCTCCGTGTATCGAATTAAACAATTATACTTTACAGAAGCAGTAACCCTAAACAGATCCTTCAACCACATGTTCCTCTCTACCATAGAACTATATGCCTTATTACTAAGAGGGACGGGCTCCCTAGAGAAACTCAGCTCAGTAATGGCAACAAAATCTAATGGAGTGATAGTCATCTCTCCAAAAGGCAAATGAAATGTGTGGGTGATGTCCATCCATTTCTCAACAAGAGCACACATCGCAGCTTGGCTCAACGCATAAGAACTATAAGTAAGAGCAGAAATAATGCCATCAAAGCCCTTTCCAACAACCATTTGCTTCACGCATGATGGAAGGCCCTAATAGTACAAGTTAACCTTGTTAAAACTACTAGGCAGCTGAATAATAGGCCCTTGAGACTACAATCGATAGGTAAATCATTTAAAAATGCATCAGATACTAAAATAGCTCTTTTCATCATTCTTGCAAGAACAAAACCGAAATAAAAAATGCCAAATAAAGCAGCAGGAGAACGATTATAACAAATGCTAAACATAAAGTACAGGCAGCAAGCAAGTAGCTAAAGCTAGATTAACACTGAGAATTATATAGACTACAGAATGAAAAGCATATAGAAAAAGCTAAAACATACAAGCAAGTGTTTGAAAGAACAAAAGAGTAGGAGACAAGATGACAAGAACTAAACTACATCAAGAGCTAAGCTACAGCAAAAGCTTCACAAACAGCCAAAGCTAACTAAACTACAGCAATAGCTAAACTATAGCAAAAACTTCATATAGCCAAAGCCAACAAGGGCTAAACAACAACCAAGGCTACAGAGGAAGTAGATAAGAATTAACCTAGCGATGATGAATAGTCCAAGCATGTGTCTCCAAACTATGAACAATAGGAATCAGACCTCCCCGGGAAAGTCGAGGTGGAATGGGATCGCCCTGAGAACCGGATAGATGAGAAGAAGCTCCACCACCAGTCCCAACAGTCTCTGTAACTCCAGCAGTGGTAGAAGTCCCCGCGCCAGTCGGTGTAAACTCTGCACCACTTGCCCTCAAATTCAAATCACCAAAAGTCAAAGAAGCGTTATCCACACCATTGAAGTCGTTGGGAATAGGAGGAAAATCCATAATTCCTGGAGCGACAAAACAACAATAGAAGAAGAAAATAGAAGAAAAAATAAAAATGCTCCAAAAATATGAAAAGAAGTCACAAAGAACCAAAAAACAGATAAAACATTTTCAGCAAGACCTATAGCTGCAATAACTAGAGCTATAGTCATCACAACTAGAGCTACAGTCATCACAACCAGAGCTATAGTCATCACAACCAGAGCTACAGTCATCACTACTAGAGCTACAGTCATCACAGCTAGAGCTATAGATATCATAGCCATAGGTACAGTCATCACCGCCAAAGCTATAGTCCTCACAGTCAGAGCCATAGTCATCACACCCAGAGCTACAATCATCACCGTTAAAGCTAAAGTCATTACAGTGAGGGCTACACATGACACAACAAGAGCTATAGTTGTCATAACAAGAACCACAGTCAGTACAACAATGGCTATGACACTACATTGGGAGCTATAATTACAGTAAGGGCAACAGATACTAAGCAAGAGCTACAGTCAGTAGAACAAGGGCTACAGTCACTACAACAAAAGCTACACAATGAAAAAATTGCCATATCCCAATAAGACTGTCAAACAAGGCTAAGAGCATAAAGCCCTCCCAGCATGGACCACAAAACCACCAAAAGGGAAGAGCAACTGTGCCAATAAGCAAGAGCAAGGAACATCAAATCAACAAAAGCAATGAAATAAAAAGGAAGCCAGAGTGTGCCTTGGATCAAAATCGTTGTCTAAAGATATAACCAATACTAACTACAATTCTTTTATTTTATTTTATAGGCTAATACAACAGTGAAAGTTAAAGCAAATCCGAGTACGAAAAGGTGAAAGCCACTCAGAAAGTGATACAATAAAGGTTACACAACATGGCAAAAGCCATAACCATAAGAATATAGCAAAGCGCTATATTTTCAAAGCATACAATACGCAGCAACGACAACATCAACAAGTCGACAGAAATGACAAACAGAAAACATCAAACACAATAAATCGACAAGTGCCATAATCATCACCACCTCTAGACCAGGGAGTGCCCTCTTCCTTCTTTCTCTAATACATGCATCTACATTAGCATTCATACATTGAAAATAAAATAAAAACAATAACGACTCTTTTCTTACATTTTTGCAAACTTCATCTCTGCCATGAATTGCATATATCAGAGTCGACTGAGCTGATTTCAATTATTATAATCTTCCTTTAATGCTCATTTTCTGATTTCCCAAGCATGATCAATAGCTCTAAGTAAGGACTTTATAAACTTTAATCAACCTAATGCTTACCTACCACCTGGATGGATAAAGAACACGCAAGACAAAACCTATAAAGGATGTTGATGAATATAATAAATTACAGTTATCAAGATAACTTTCAGAGAGGCTAGTGATTTCAAGACCATACTTACCTAGTCTAATGCTCAAAATTGAATATGAGTAATAAAAGAAATCCTTGACGACATTCACATTGAGTGATAGAAGGCAGGGAATGCTTGAGAAGAGAAAGATGAAAATAAATACAGGGAAAGCAAAGTAAAAAAATAATAATAATAAATCTTTGTGTAACCTTTCGGCGGTATCCATGCTTAGTAATACGAGAACGGCAGGGGGTACCAAAGAAAGGAGATCCCTGCAAGAGAGAATAAATAATGTATGGTCAGTTATCACTTTCCCACTTAAAAGCCTCTTGATAATCAAAATTTATTCTATTCATCTACATTCATTATAAGTTTCATCTCTCTACATTCATTAGAAATTCACTTGTGAAGCTTGCTCTCCACTTGGTAACATAAATAATCTTGACCACGAGTTGTGGATCATGTTTTTGAATTGTTAAGATAAGCATTAACTCAACGTTATCATAGTTAAGACAGCTCAAATGCTCTAATACATACAACTCTTAGCATCGATGAATCAATTGCAAGAATTCAAGAATAGAAGCACTCAATTAACCATGACTAATTCATTGAACAAATTCAAGAATAAAAAATTGTTTTCAAACCAAGTAATAATTAACTCATGCTCACATGTTCATATGTGCTGTCTCAAGACTTTGAGCTGTAACCAGCCAATAAAAATGTGAAAATCATCATTGCCGATCAAAGATCAAGAAGCATCCATAATAAGATAAAAATAAGAGAAAGACTTCGAGTTGTAACCAGCCAATACAAATCCAAAGTCATTATCACCAATTAAGATTGAGAAAGCACATACAAGGACATTAAAATAAATGAAGAACCCCAAGATGCAACCATTGAATAAGAATTCATCAAGATCAAAGAGCGTTTGCTACAAAGCCAAGAGTGGTTTATTTGTTCGCCTGACACCTAAAGAGCTTATGGTGGTGTTATTTGCCTGACGCCTAAAGAGGTTTTAGTGGCATTATCCCTTAACATTACAAGAGAATGTTAAGTATGATGTGCAAAAGGGTAATTGTTGCATTTTGCATACGTATGATTGCATATCATGTGCTTGATTGCATATCACTATCACCTGCTTGTCTCACTAGCTTGAATCACCCTATATGAAGAAATGTATCTTTGTGTGTATCCCAAATTGCATCATTTTGCATGTACCCTGAATTAAATCTTGTGTGAATCATTATCATCCTTGTATTGCATTTTTGTGTAAGCCGTAAATTGCATTATCGCCTGCATCCCAATCATGCATTCTAGTTAAAAAAACACACAAAATATACGAACACGAGCACTACATGACATAAGACACTGCATTTGACATCACTGTCTTAGAAAGTCATATCATCATTCATAAAAACAGAGCAAACATGACATAAACACATCATATATATAATGATTGCATTATCATATCACAAGAATCACATCCAAAACATGACAAATAATGACATTATCACTGCATCTTTATTTACTTAGTAGCCTTTTATCACTGCTCAGTAGCATCTTTCACTGCTTAGTAGCATCTTTTATTGCTTAGTAGCATTTTTTCAACCGCTTAGTGGCATTTTTATTTGCTCAATATCATTTCTCACTGCTCAATAGCATCTGCCACTGCTTAGTAGCATTTTTTCAACCGCTTAGTAGCATTTTTATTTGCTTAATAGCATTTTCATCTGCTTAGAAGCATTTTTATCTACTTAGTAGTATTTCTCATCTGCTTAACAACATTCTTGTCTGCTTAATAGCATTTTCATCTGCTTAAAAGCATTTTCTTCTGCTTAGAAGCACTTTCATCTGCTTAGAAGAATTTTTATCTGCTTAGTAACATTTCTCATTTGCTTAACAATATTCTTGTCTGCTTAATAGCATTTTCATCTGCTTAGAAGCATTTTCATATGCTTAGAAGCATTTTTATCCACTTAGAAGCATTTTTATCTGCTTAGTAGTACTTCTCATATGCTTAGTAGCATTTCTCATCTGCTTAACAACATTCTTGTCTAATTAATATCATTTTCATATGCTTAGTAGCATTTTTATTGCTTAGTAGCACTTTCATCTGTTTAGTAGCATCTTCATCTGCTTAGTAGCACTTTTATTGCTTAGTAGCATCTTTCACTGCTTAGTAGCATTTTTATTTTCTCAATAGCATTCTCACTGGTTAGTATCACTTTTATCTGCTTAGTAGCATTTTTATCTGCTCAGAAGCATTTTTATTGCTTGACACCTCAATGGGTTATAGTAGCATTTTCATTACTTGACACCTCAGTAGGTTATAGTAGCATATGCTTGACACCTTAGTAGGTTATAGTAGCATTTTCATTTGCTTGACACCTCAATAGGTTATAGTAGCATTTGCTTGACGCCTCAATAGGTTACGGTAGCATCTTCATTTGCTTAACACCTTAGTAGGTTATGGTAGCATTTTCATTTGCTTGACACCTTAGTAGGTTATAGTAGCATTTTCACTTGCTTGACACCTCAACAAGTTATAGTAGCATCTGCTTGACACCTTAGTAGGTTATAGTAGCATCTTTATTTGCTTGACACCTCAGTAGGTTATAATAACATTTCCATCTGCTTGACACCTCAGTAGGTTATAATAGCATTTTTATTTGCTTGACACCTCAATAGGTTATAGTAACATTTTCATTTGCTTGACACCTTAATGGGTTATAGTAGCATCTGCTTGACACCTCAATAGGTTACAGTAGCATCTTTATTTGCTTGACACCTTAGTAGGTTATAGCAGTATTTCCATTTGCTTGTCACTAAGGAAGCTTACAAAGGCATCATCTCGCCCCACTTGAGGAGGTTGTAAAAGCACATAGAAATAGGCGAAGACTCTCCTCCAACCAAACAAAAACAACGATGGGCCTGGCGTCAAAAGACTAAATGGTGCACCATTAGGTAAGTACCTCTTCCCAAAACTATTTTTGCATCTCTGCATTGCTTCATGTGTATTGACATCAATACTAAAAGACTATGCAACACACGTGAAGCAAGGGGCAACTGTCATACATCAAGTTTTGACTGTCCCCAAAAAGGTCCAATGATGAAAATACCTCCCAAAACATGACAAGTGTTTGGTCATTTGTACCACCTTTGGAGTGTGCCGTGAGTCTGAAAAGCCCAAACTGAGCCTCTAGAGAGCAAAACAGGCTACCGAATCATTAAGTCGCACCCCAATTTTATGAATTATGAATTATCGGAATGATAAGTAGCTCATTTCAAGAAATTATCACTTAAAACATGCAACTCGTCAGACTAGTGTTCATCTCGTAAGACCGGAGTTAAACTTCATGAAAATGGAAGCCAATTTTTATAAAAAAGACATCAGAAATGGGTCAGGGAGGTCCGAAAACCTTTAGAAGCAACCTCAGAATAGCGCACACTTGACTCAAAATCAGCACGTGAGCGAATTAATTGCACATGATCACACACCCCCAAGGTGTGATCACACACCCCCAAGGCGTGATCATGCGCTCTCCAAAGTGTGATCACGCACCCTCCAAAGTGTGATCACGTGCCCTCCAAAGTGTGGTCACGTGCCCTCCAAAGCGTGATCATGCATCCTAACGTGTGATCACATGTATTATCACTATTTTCCCTATAAATAAGGGTCTCTATCTCCCATTTGAGGGGGCTTGACACACACACTAAAAATGCTGTTAAATAAAAGACTCAGGAGTCCCAATTTACACTCTTTTGGCTCACCCACTCCACTTTTCCAAGGATTTTTAGACTGCTTTGGAACTAAACCCACCCACATCTTTGTCAAAGAATGCTTCAAAGGTATACGGATTTACATTCTACATGCTATTTTCAACCTTTGACGATGACAACTTGAAAATCCAGTGAAACTAAAGCTTCAAAAAATCCAAAAACAAGCTCAGTAAAATCTGAGGACCAAATAATCATTTTTGCACGTTTATTTCACTATTTTGAATTTTACTTTTATTGTCTGCAGCAGTTGAGAAGTTATTGTGATTTTGTGGTGACAATGGCAATTTGCATGCTGATTGAATAATCTCTGCTTTGTTTTGCTCATAATAAATTGTCATTTTGCATCCTCTGACTCTGAAATGACAAAAATCACAAAAATATTATTATTTCCACATCAAGTCTGCATTTTTTCCAAAAAATATAAAATTTATCATTTTCACATAGTTTCTGCATTCTTTGCATTTTTAGCATACTTTTTTGATAAAAATTACATCTTTACATTATAAATAATATTTTCATATCATTTGTACAACTTTATGTGAAAAGTCATAATTTTTCACATAAAGTATGTATTTTGCATCCAGTAGGTATCAACATCATCATTTAGCATAATTTTTGCATTTCCAATATACATACCGCATTTTCAAGATAACACATTTTTAACATAAAAATCATACTTTTGCATCAAAATTGCATACTTGCATCAAAACTACACCTTTCCATTTCTCAACACAAAAATAAGTATTTTCCCTAATTTTTGCATCAAAATGCATTCAATAATGTGAAAGTTCACACTTCCGAGCTAGAGCCTCCATTTCACGGTCTAATGATGCAATCATACATCTTTCCTTATTTCATCATAATTCATGCGAATGCACATAATTATGCCTATATATTTCGACTAAGTGAGTATTCTCTACTTACTTGTTATCCAAGTGGATGAATGGATGGAATTACACATAGTCTTTTTTCCTTTTCGGATGTATTTACTAAGTCCTGTAATTAATCATAGTTACTTTCTTTTACTTTCTGTTATTATCAATTTGCTTGTGTGAATGTGCATATATCAACTGTCATTACCAAAACTAGGGTGCTGTGGTAGCCATGTATCGAGTATTATAATAAGAAATAGTCAAAAAGTAGATTCGATGTCCCAAACCTAGAATCTTTGCTGGGGACGATACTCGTTGAGTGACCCGATGCCGTCCTTTTCATCTTTTCTTGATTTTTTAAAAATTAAGTGGCGACTCCACAAACATAAAAGTTTCTTGCATCCTCCTGAGACCAACCATTGTCCCTGTCCCATAAATAGAACGGATGTCCCATAAATAGAACGGATGTCCCATTAGGTTGCTCACAATTAGGCTCACGTTCATAATCTTGAATATACTGATCAGAGATACATTCTTGCTCTTTCTCAATTTTTTTTGCTTCAAGCTCCACCTTGTTACTGACACCAGGACTGTCTTCTGTATTGACAACCTCTTTTTTCAAATGAAGCATGAATGACTCATCAAATTTGACATCTCTGCTAATTATGAACTTGGGAGAGTTAGGTTTAGTACACCACAATATGTAACCTTTCACTTCAGTTGCATATCTAAGAAATAAGCATTTTTGTGTCGTTCGCCCAAGTTTGCCATTATTGGTGTGAGCATACGCAGGAAACCCAAATATTTTTAAATCTAAGTAATTAGCAAGTTCACCCGACCATACTTCAATAGGAATCATCAGTTCAATTGTTGTCGATGGAGACCGATTCATAAGATAACAAGCCACAACTTCAACCTATAAATCTTTAGATAACCTGGCATTTAAAAGCATATACAATGTGCTTTCTTTAGTAGAGTTGTATTCATATATTCTGCAACTCCATTCTACTATGGCGTGTGTCGCATAGTGTGATGTCTCACTATGCCTTCATTTTCATATAACTCATTAAACTGACTTCCACAATATTCCATACCATTATCCATTCTTAAGCACTTAATCTTCTTACTGGTCTGATTCTCAATAAGTGCTTTCCACTTCTTGAAGGTAAGGAATACATCATTTTTGTGCTTCAAAAAATATACTCAGATTTTCCTAGAAAAGTCATCAATGAAAGTTGATAATGCCTTAGAGGGAGGGTGAATAGGGCTATCGAACAAAAATCAAAACTTAAAAATAAGTAAATAGAAAATGAAAGAATGTTGAGAAGGAAGAATGATGAACACAAGAATTTAAGGAGTTTGGATTCTCAATAATCCTATGTCTCCACTTAACTTATTCCCAAGTTAGGATTTTGAATCAACATAATCTATTCCCCTAGATTGATTTTTACAACTTGAGTTTTAGGCTTAACTTAAACCTTAAACAAGTGTTTTCAAGGATCACACTAAAACCAAATTCTCAAGTGTTTTAATGGCTAAACACTTAAATCAATTCCTTTAGAATAGAACCTTACTTCCCTTTTTCTAAACCCAGAAAATAGAAGAATAATAATTTCTATTCTAATCACTCACCAAACTCTTATAAGAGTTTATCAAATACAAGAATGAATTAAAGAGAATTTTGAGCTTAATTGAATGCTTGAGAATGTATAAATGAAAAACAAGTTTCTTGACCTCTAAATGATCTTCAGAGGTTGTATTTAAAGTTGAACAATTCAATTATAGCTGTTGAAAATAATAATTTTGTTTCCAATAAATTCAAACTTCATTTGAATGAAATTTGGACTTTTAGGCTGCAAAAAACTATGGTCTCAGTAGCGATCACACTGATCCTGGTCGGGATATTCAAAAATATATTCCATTATAGCTATTATATTTAAAGTCTGCATTGATCCCAGTCATGAATACCTTTATCCCGATTGGGATCAAACTGGTCCCGATCGGGACATTTGCCCGAGATACGTTCTGGAATATTTCTTCAATTTGGTGTAATTTTGGTCCCGGTCGGGTTCATTACTTTTAGCCATTGAATACGATCGAATCAGCCTTATATTCTTCATGAAAGTTGTAGGTATTTGTCTTAGATTTCCATAGCACTTTGAATTACCTAAATTTGAAATATGTAGCTCAATATGTTGTTGAAATACGAAGAGCTACTCAAATCAAAATGAAAACTGCACATGCTGATTTTAACTGAATATTTCTAGACCAAAATGAACTCATATTTTGACAAGTAAGATAAATTTGGAAAGCTTGTGATGTCTAATTAAAATGGTAAGAAGACAACTTTCTCATTATAAAAGTCTAAGACTTCCAAAATGCTCCTGGAATCTCAAAGGTCGATTTAGCCCAGAAGCATGCTTAACTTCATTTTGATTTCCATGATAGTCCTAGCTTATACATAGTTAAAAAAACATATTAAATGCTCAAAATCAACTTTTTTAAGATCAAAATCAAGATTGATTATTGCTAAGGTCAACAATCTCCCCCTTTTTTATTTTGACAAATTTATTTTGAGTTCGAGAGAATAATATAAAGTGAAGTGTATGATAATTTGAATCAATTTTACTCCCCCTAAAATTATGCATATCATAAAAATAAT
>CATIWM010560898.1:0-18197 GCA_949671775.1 Mallotus repandus
GAGAATTTCATATTAAATTGATTTAAGAAGTTTTAAAGAGACTTCATATAAATATTATCGAGAAAAGTAAATAATTTTAAATAATTGTAATTATTTTATTTTATATTGTTTTAAGAAGGGTTTTAACAAATGGTTTTAAAATCAGTATGCATTTTATAAAATTGATTCACTCAGTAAGGTCTGATTCCCCTCAACTTATTTTTTTCAGGACCTCACAGTCTGTCTGATAGTATTCCTCGTTTGCGCCGAGTTCGTTCTTCACTGACTGCATTATGTATGTTAATTAAAATTGTGTAATGTGTAACTAAAATTTTAGACATCGCAGTAGTTAAATTCAAATATGTATTATCAGTATTCTATATTGTATCTAACTTGGAATATTTTATTTAAAGAATATTATTTTATGATTTTATTATTGTGCATTTATTATAATTTATTCTTAAGTGTATTGTTTTATTCCGCGAAAAATTTTTAAGGCTTGTTACGGGTTTCGGTAACTTTATGTATCCCCATTCGCTAGTGCCGATCACGTACCTTCGGGTCGGGTCGTGACAAAGTTAGTATCAGAGCCCATGTTTTATTTTCGGCTATAATGATCTTTGAGTTACGTTTTTCTTGAACTATTATGGTAATTAGGTTATTAAATGTCAATTGTTGTCCTCGTTGCTTCTAGACTTCCATGTTGTGTCTGTCCTTGTTGTGTTTTGAATTTCGTTTGGTTTTGACTTTTCAAAATGAGAATGAGAGCACGGAATGCTCCTGTTGCCGAGGTAACATATGATGATGATGAGCAGTCCATACAGGATGAGATTCCTCCCCCTGCTCCTCGATGTAGGGACAGAGGTAGGGGAAGAGGTAGAGGCAGACATAGAGCAGAAGCAGCTCAGATGCAAGAATAAGAGTAGCATGTAAAACAAGGAGTTCCTAAGGTCGATCTTGTAGCTTTTATAGCTGGAATGGCAAGCATTAACTAAGGCTTGGCAGCTCTGAATCAAGTCATGCCTTTAGTTCAACAGATGCTTCAACCGAGGAATCAGGGGATGTCTGATGCAGATGCGACGTTACTGTACTCCAGAGTGGGAAGAGTTTCTTTTGATGGCACTGGAGATGCATTGGATTTTCTTAATACCATGAAGGCCAGAACATAGACAGGCTACACAGATTATCAACAGATTATGGTTGTAGAGTTATCTATTCAGACCGCAGCTCAGGATTGGTTCATGCAGTCCATTCAGCCCCGCATGACTACGATGACTTGGTTGGAATTTAAGGAATAGTTTCTGAGGTACTTTTGTCCATTATCAATGAGGAATAACTACAAATGGCAGCTACTGCCTATAAGCAAGGTTGATAGGTCAGTTGCAGACTACACCCATAAGTTCCTCAAACTGGGTCGTTATGCTCTAGATGTGATGCAAGATGATAGGAGAGCTGTAGAGTTATTTGTGACGGGTTTAGGTGCAACCTACATTAGTATCCAGACTACAGGCCGGACATTGGATAGTATGATTAAGGAGGCTCGATAGCTAGAGAGACGTCACATTATACATGGCACCATTTCTAACCCTTATGCAAGCAGCAGCAATGGAGTAGTGATGACATAAGGGATTCAACAGCCTATATTTTAAATGGGCAGTATTGGTATTCAAACTGCAGGTACTTCACAGCAGGGTTATCAAAGTAATCGGGTGTATAGGATTGGCAGGCACAGCAGGCGGAGTAATAGACCTCTGAGATTCGGACCTGGAACAAGTAGTGGTAGTAGCAATTAGAGCTCTAGGCACTGTAGTTCAGGCTCGGGGCCCAGTGCATGCCTTACTTATGGCTGAATACATCAGGGTCAATGCCATTTGCTTACTAGAGCCTGCTTCAGGTGTGGGCAGATTGGACATCTTACTAGAGCTTGTCCTAACACTGGGTATCAGTCTTTTTTTGCCTAGGGACCTTCGTCTTCAGTTGCTCGGCCATTTTAGCAGGTACAACAACCCTACCAGGCACCTATGTACCCTCAGCAAAGGAAGACTCAGTATGTGGGCCAGCAAGGCTGAGGTTTAGGAGGCAGATATGGGGGTAGATCGAGTGGTAGAGGATTCACTCAGCCTTCCAGTTCTCAGTAGGTTGACTGTGGTCAGGCAAGGGTGTTCACTCTGACTCCTCAAGATGCTCGGGCATCTAATGTGGTGGTAGCAGGTACTCTCTCAGTGTGTTCTTTTGAGGCTAGAGTTTGATTTGATCCTGGTGCATCGCATTCTTTTATTTCGCCTGTCTTTGCTTTGTGGATGGAGTGGCAACCATCCAAGTTATTATTTCCCTTGTCTATAGCAACTCCACTTAGTGACGAGTTGGAGACAGATATATTCTTTCCATCTTGTCCCGTGTTGGTAGAAGATAGGGAATTGCTTGCAGACTTGGTATTGTTGGATGTGATCGACTTTGATGTGATCTTGGGGATTGACTGGTTAGCTCGACATTATGCGACATTGGATTGTCGAGAGAAGGTGATGATTTTTAGAATCCCTAATGAAGAAGAGTTTTGATTTAGAGGCGATAAGAGTTTAATGCTTCAGAATCTTATTTCTGTACTCATAGCTAGAAAGATGCTTAGTAGAGGATGTAAAGGCTATTTAGTTATGGTCAGAGATACAAAGGTAGACATAGGAGCAGTTGAGAAGGTGACAGTGGTGTGTGAGTTTCCTGATGTTTTTTCTAAAGAATTGCCAGGATTACCACCAGACAAAGAGATAGAATTCTATATCTGTGTTGTACCTGGTACAAATCCTATCTCTATGCCATCTTATAGAATGGCTCCATTAGAGTTGAAAGAGCTTTATGAGCAGTTGCAAGAGTTACTTGATAAGGGTTTAATCAAACCTAGCACATCTCCTTGGGGTGCACCAATGTTATTTGTGAAGAAGAAAGATGGTAGTCTTTGACTTTGTATCGACTACAGACAGTTGAACAAGGTCACCATCAAACAAATATCCTCTCCCAATGATTGATGACTTATTTGATCAGCTTCAAGGAGCTCAGTGTTTTTCTAAGATTAACTTAAGGTCAGGGTATCATCAGTTGAGAATTAGAAGTAGAGATGTACCTAAGACTGCATTCGGACGAGATATGGCCATTATGAATTTTTGGTGATGTCCTTTGGATTGACTAATGCTCCAGCAGCCTTTATGGACTTGATGAATCAGGTATTTAAGCCATACTTGGACCGATTTGTGATTGTCTTTATTGATGATATCTTGGTCTATTCAAGAAGTAAGGAGGAGAAGGCAATTGAGAATTGTGCTTCATACCTTGAGGGAACATCAATTGTATGCCAAATTTTTAAAATGCGAGTTTTGGTTGGGCCAAGTGGCATTCTTAGGCCACGTGGTATCCAAAGATGGCATTTAAGTGGATCCTAAGAAGATTGAAGCAGTTGCAAAATGGCCGAGACCTACAACAATCACCGAAGTGAGAAGTTTTCTAGGTTTAACAGGCTATTATAGGAGATTTGTGAAAGATTTCTCCAAGATTATAGCGCCTTTAACAAGGCTAACTCAGAAGAATGTCAAGTTTGTCTGGACTGATAGATGTGAAGAGCACTTCTAGTTGCTTAAGGACTTATTGACTTCAGCTCCAGTATTGACTTTACCTTTGGGGAATGAAGGGTATACAGTGTACTGTGATGCTTCTCGAGTAGGACTGGGGTGTGTTTTGATGCAGAATGGGAGAGTAGTTGCTTATGTTTCACGTCAGTCAAAGAAGCACGAACAGAACTACCCCACTAATGATTTGGAAATGGCAACTATGGTGTTTGGTTTGAAGCTATGGACGCATCATATATATGGTGTAAATTGCGAGATGTGCACCGACCACAAGAGCTTAAAGTACATCTTTCAGTAAAGAGACTTGAATTTGAGACAAAGGAGATGGATGGAACTTCTGAAAGATTATGATTGCTCTATTCTTTACCATCCTGGTAAAGCGAACGTGGTAACTGACGCATTGAGTAAAAAGTCAGCAGGTAGTCTTGCACACATCAGCACAGAAAAGAGGCTAACATTAAGGAGTTGCATGAACTGATTTATCAGGGGTTGTAGTGGACTATAACCAAGAAATTTCTTTTAGCTTAATTTAGAGTACAACCAGTGTACTTGGATAGAGTTAAAGTAGCTCAGAGAAGAGATCCATAGTTGCAGAAGATTATGTTTGAAGTGCGACAAGGTCAATCCAAAGACTTTGTAATTGACAGTGAGGGCACGTTGCGTTTGAGCATAAGGCTATGTGTACCAGATGTGTATGAATTAAGAAAGGAGATTATGGAGGAAGCTCATTTTTTTGCTTATAGTATTCATCCAGGTTCTACCAAGTGTATCATGATTTGAAAGATACATATTGGTGGAATGGGATGAAGAGAGACATTACAAAATTTATGTCCAAGTGTCTTACTTGTCAGCAGGTGAAGTTGGAACACCAGAGGCCTTCAGGATTGTTACAGCAGTTGCCAATCCAAGAGTCGAAGTGGGATATGATTACTATGGATTTTGTAGGTGGTTTACATCATTTATCAAGTGGTTATAATGCTATATGGGTGATAGTTGACAGATTGACAAAGCTAGCTCACTTTCTGCCAATTAAGAAGACGTACTCTACTGACAGGTTAGCAAGGTTGTATGTTAACTAGATTATTTGTCTTTATAGAGTACTAGTGAGTATAGTGTCTGATAGAGGAGCCACTTTTACTTCAGTCTTTTGGCAAGAATTACATAAAGCCTTAGGTACAAGGTTGGACGTCAGCACGACTTTTCATCCTCAAACTGATGGTCAGTCTGAAAGGACCATTCAGACTTTGGAGGATATGTTTCGGATGTGTGTGATGGATTTTGGTGGTCAATGGGACATACACTTACCATTGTTTGAATTTGCATATAACAACATTTATCATGCAAGTATTGAAATGGCTCCGTATGAAGCACTGTATGGAAGAAAGTGCAGATCGCCTTTGTGTTGGGAAGCTGGTGAGAGATAATTGACAGGACCAAAATTGGTGCAAGTGACTTCTGAAAAGAAACTCATCATTCAGCAGAGATTAAAGATAGCCTTCAGCAGACAGAAGAGCTATGCAGAGATTAAAGTGGCGTACCGACTGGTATTACCGCTAGAGTTGTCACGGATTCACCCAGTGTTTCATGTCTCGATGTTGAGGAACTATGTTTCCAATCCTTCACACATTCTTCAGCCTCAGACAGTAGAGCTCAGTGAAGATTTGGCATATGAAGAGTACCCAGTGGCAATAGTGGATCAACAAGTTCGACAGCTCCACACCAAAGATATTCCGATGGTGAAAGTATTGTGGAGCAAGCATACGATGGAAGATTGCACGTGGGAGACTGAGGCAGTGATGCAAGTGGCATATCCTATCTTTTTAATTTGTAAAAATCTTGCACTCCTTTTATTTTGTTTTTTATAAGGATGAAAGATTATAAACACCCAAATTATTTTTTAAAATTTTAAAATATATTTCTGAAACTTGCAGTGTTAATAAATATTTTATTAATATTGAGTATTATTTAGTGAAATTAAATTTGAATATTTGGTGATGAGAATTATTTTAATTATTATTTATAAAAGTGTGTTAATTTTATTTTAAATAAATTGTTAACTAATTATTATTTTATATTTTATTGGGTTGAGAGATTGGTGGTAAATTGGTATTTTATTATTATTAATATTAAAAAAAAGTGGAATAAATTTTTAGAATTTTTTCCCTTTTTTTTCCTTTTCTTTTTCTTCTTCTTCTTCTTCTTCCCTTTCTTCCCTCCGCCATTTCCAACCAACCCAGCCACCACCCACTGCCAGCCTCGCCACCATCGCAACCAAGGTCACGCCGCTGCTCCTCGCTGTCACACCCTTGAGCCAGCAGCCGCCTCCTTCTTCTTCTTCCTTTGGTTTCTTCTTTTGGCCGGAACTTTCAGTGGCCGCCGCCGCCGACTTCGAAGTCGGATAGCCGCGATTTTGGTGTCGTTGGACTCCTCTCCTTCCAAGTTTCTCAAATCTACCTCCGGTTTCTTTGATTTCCTTCCGGATCAACTAGAAACAAGGTAAACACATTTTTTATTTTTTATTAATCTTTGGTTAATTAAGTGAGTTTTAGGTTAATTGTTTAGTATTAAAGTTGATGTAAAGATTGAATTCTATGCAAAAATAATTTTTCTATATTTTTTTGGATTTAATTTTAATTTTTGAAAATTTTGGTTCGGGTTACTATTCCGAGCCCAAAAATTTAGATAATTTTAATAAATACTATATATTATTTGGAGTAATGTTTATGAATGAAATTTTGTAAAATTAATTATAATTTTTGGAAGTAATATGTGAAAAATATAAATTTTAGAGAAAATTGTATAATTTGAGTTTTAATTGATTTTTGGTAAATTTATAGTTAATTAACCTGTATAATGATAATTTTGAGTATCGGAAGGTATAAATAAATTTTATTAGCTAAATTAGTATTTTTGTATATTATGTTGATTTTAGATTAATTTCTGAAAATAATATAAAATGTATATAAATATTATAGTATTTAATTATTTAATGATTTAATTATATTTAGAGTTAAAATATATTTTTATGAATTTTCTGGAATTTTGTAAATAATAAATTTAAGTATAAGCTAGAATTTTACTATTTATTTGAAAATAAATATATTTTATTGTTTCATTTTAGAAATAAATTAAATTATGGTATTTTAATGAGAT
This sequence comes from Mallotus repandus, assembly GCA_949671775.1. Lineage (NCBI taxonomy): Eukaryota > Viridiplantae > Streptophyta > Magnoliopsida > Malpighiales > Euphorbiaceae > Mallotus > Mallotus repandus. Next base: position 6,747 of record CATIWM010560898.1, read on the forward strand.
TTTATGATTTTTGATAATTTATTAAAAATTATATTATTTTATTGATTGTTGTGAATTTGGAACTCGGTCGGAATTGTATGTAGTTTTGGAGTCCGACCCGAATGTGGTTTTGTGTAGTATATTTAAAGTATGTTTTCGTACAGGAACGACTCTACTTTAAGTAGAGAGATGTCCGTTTTACAGAGGAGATTCTGCCAAATTTTTAGTAGATTTCTTGTAAAGCGTGACATCGGCCTATGCCGAAATTCTAGTTTTAGATAAGTTATGTCTTAGATTGAGTCAATTCCTTCATTTCTTGAACTTATTTATTTATTTTACGAGCATATTTTAGATAAATATTATTTATTTTAGAGAACTTTAGGGTACGAGTTGTGGCACCAAGGCAGCAGAGAACGCGTCGCCCGACACGCTCAACCTGTGAGTTAATTTTATGAGATGTGTGTTGTGTGTGTTTCAATATATTTTCTACCAATAAAAAATAAAGCATGTTTGAAAAGAAAAATTATTCAGTATGATTTATTTATTGATTTAATTGTTTATTCATTCATTATTTAATGATTTATTTATTTTATTTTATTATTTATAATTCGAATTGATTTGGAGATAATGGTAGAACGTGCTACCTAGTAGGTATCACTAGGACTATGTGCGCACGAGTAATATCTTAATATATGATTAATATGTAAATTGTTAGAGCTCGGTTGATGCATTGCCCTCGGGCCGGTAAAAAAGAAGAAATATGGATGTAACTCGGTTGATGCATTGCTCTCGGGCTGGTAAAAGAAAAGAAATATGGATGTAACTCGGTTGATACATTGCTCTCGGGCCGGTAAAAAAGAAGAAATATGGATGTAACTCGGTTGATGCATTGCTCTCGGGCTGCTAAAAGAAAAGAAATATGGATGTAACTCGGTTGATGCATTGCTCTCGGGACGACAATCACTTGGATTAAGAGAGCCGAAAGGCTATTAGAATAATGGTTTAGGTGTTCTACCAGATTTTTCCACCAAAATAAATATTTTATAAGAGAATTTCATATTAAATTGATTTAAAAAGTTTTAAAGAGACTTCATATAAATATTATCGAGAAAAGTAAATGATTTTAAATAATTGTAATTATTTTATTTTATATTGTTTTAAGAAGAGTTTTAACAAACGGTTTTAAAACCAGCATGCATTTTATAAAATTGATTTACTCAGTGAGATCTGATTCCCCTCAACTTATTTTTTTCAGGACCTCACAATCCGTCTGATAGTATTCCTCGTTTGCGCCAAGTTCATTTTTCACCGGCTGCATTATGTATATTAATTTAAATTGTATACTGTGTAACTAAAATTTTAGACACCGCAATAGTTAAATTTAAATATGTATTATCAATATTTTGTATTGTATCTAACTTGAAATATTGTATTTAAAGAATATTATTTTATGATTTTATTATTGTGCATTTATTATAATTTATTATTAAGTGTATTATTTTATTCCGCAAAAAATTTTTAAGGCTTGCTACGGGTTTCGATTACTTTATGTATCCCCATTTTCTAATATCGGTTATGTACCTTCGGGTCGGATTGTGACAACATCACAATTTATATTTAAGACATTATTTAAACAATAACAATCCCTTATCACATATTGTAATAGTTTTTAACATCATTGTGTATATATCAGGATTTTTTAGGGATTAATTTAACTTGCATATATCAGAATCTAAATTCAACCACCAAAATATACTATACTCTAACTAATCAGATTCGACTCGAACAAGATCATAAGTATGATAAAAGTCTATCAACAATTAATTTAATGTAATTATTTACATCACAAGTTATATTTAAGACATATTTACATCACAATTTATATTTAAGATATTATTTAAACAATAACAATCTCTTATCAAAGATTCTACTAGTTTTTAATATAATTGTGTACACCATAACTTAAATTTATATATTATTTAAATGATAACAGTTCTTTCCCAACTATTCTAGCATTGTTGGTTATTAGTATGAGTAATTTAATTTATATTATATAAATTATTGTAGAAATTATTTTCTGTTTTCATATTTAGTTTTTTTATTTAAAAAAATTATAACCGATGTGTAATGGACAAGCATATATTGGCATTTCTTATCATAAAAATCTATCTCATCAAAGGTAAAACTAAAATTATTTAAATAAAATTTTTACTACTAATTATAAATTGAAAAAATTTTCACTATTCAATATTAAATATTTTTAAAAAAAATAATATTAAAAAAATTTCATTACTAAACAACACCAATTGACTTGACATTTTGTTTTTGGAAATTAACATGGCAAAGCCTTACAAATTAAATACTAGTCCCAGCACTCCACTCACATCATAAAGCAGCCATCTTTGAAGGTCACTATCTACTTTCTATCAATTTTCTGTTCCATGACTTGATATGTATTTGGATTGTGAAAAATTATTTCAACAAGTGTATTGTGCAATCATTAAAATAAAAATGATCAATGTGATAAAAAAAATAAAAAAATAAAAAAATAAAAATTATCAATTATATTAATATATTGTTAAATCAGGTGATATAAAAAATAGAACCAAGTACTTTCTTTTATATATGAACTTTATTACTTAGCTCAATTGCACAATGTAATTTTATTTTTTTATTACACGGATGAATTTATATTTTTGACTTATTATATGTATAAATTTAAATTTTTTAATTCTATTAAATAAATGAATTGTCAACGTAGATGTCAACATGGACAAACATTTAAAGTTTAATAGAATAAAAAATTTAAATTCATATATGTAATAGAAAAAAATAAAAGTTCAAACATGTAATAAAAAAAAATAAAATTAAAGTGTATAATAAACTAAAGTGATAAAATTCAGGTGTAAAAGAAGGTATTTTGCCTAAAAATACTATAAGAGTATGAAGCTAAATAATACTGCTAAAAAAGGTTATTATTATTTTTTTTAAATAACATTAAATTGAAAAAGTTAATATGGAGTCCCCTATCCCTTCCAAAATTGTAAATGGTCAAAAAAAAATTATAGTGCTAGAAACAGTATGCTATAACTAGCTGACCGAAGGATAATTTTGCTACGGTATGATAATGCATATCAGAATCAGAAATTATTCACAGTGAGCTAGAAAAGAAGGTCCAGAGCACTGCCTGCCTTAACAAATTTAGAAATCCAGGTCACAATGTGGCATCAGATATGCATGTATCGAGCATAATTGCTACAGTGAATTGCAACATATATATTCCAGGTTTTATCAGATCAGAATAAAAATACTCAGGAAAAAATAGCTCTGTCAAAATAACACTTCACTGCATTTCTTAGTAGACTACTAAAGTGCAAACTGAATGTGTTAAAAAGTCGAGTAAAATAGAGCTACAATTGTACGCAAAAAGTATAAAAGTAAAATAGAGCTACAATTGTACTATATGTCGGACAGACACTGCCTCGATGTGGTAAGTAGTAGTATAGTGTTTGTGCAAAATTGGTGTTAATAGTGAACGTAAAATCAGCTGACCAGGCTTCATCTTCAATTGAATTTGTTAGACTGCTGCCCACACTGGTATAGTTCATATTTCCGCAGAATTTGATATTTGAGGTTCAGGGCTTTTAAGTTTTTTCATGTTGAAACAGAGTTGTTTAATAGAAAGCTAACCAAAACAAAATTCACTAAACGCTTCAGAAAAGATGGCCTGCAGAACTGATAACACCGAGTTTCCATGCATCAACCGCATTTGCTAAAACCTGCATTCTCTTAGCTTCAGGACATGAAGGTAACACAGATTGATCTTTCTTGCTCAGCCTTAACAATGCAGACTCTCTCTTAGCTTCAGGACATGAAGGTGATAAACAAGGATCTTTACAGCCCAGCCTTGACAATGCACATTGTCTTTTAGCTTCAGGACATGAAGGTGATGTAGAAGGATCTTTATTGCCCAGCCTTGACAATGCAGATCCTTTATGATGCTTGACCCTAAAAATCAATGCACAAGAATATCAGTTAAGCCAACACTGGAGACAAATTAATCTGAATTTAGAAAAATCATCATGTGATAGCTAACTCAACCTCGAAACCATATGCTCTTCAGCAATACCATATTTATCCATTTGGCATTTTCCATATTCTGTCTTGTCTGATGTTTGCAAATTGGAGCATGAAGCTGATGTGAAACAACTTTCCATATTCATCCTTGGCCCTACAGCGCCTCTACCACGCTTGACTCTGAATTAGTATGAAAATACATAAACATATGCTTTAAAAGTGACAGAACAATATCCATAGTAGGTAAAGGCCAGTTCATCAGTACCGTGAAGCCAGAAAATCATCAATCTCTACATCCGTCATGGCATCATCTTTACTTGGATAAGATGCATATGAAGCAGAAGCATTGCAGTCACGTTCAGCAATTCTAGGCACTATGCTACTAGAACTGTAAATATCAAAGTTGGCATTCCTTCTCCTTTTGCACATACCATCAAACTCTCTATCTTTCTCCTCTGCATGCCAAGTTTCATGGATATATGCAGCTACATTTTCTGTAGAAAAAGCATACCTCTAAATTCACTTAAAAGCGTACACAAACCAAGGTGCTAAACACCACAATAAGCTCTCATGCAGGGAGCAATTGTATTCTATATATAGCTAGATTGACATCAGCATATGCCTCTAATAATGGAAGTAAAGCTTGACCAGGCCTTCTCAGAGACCAAGGCATTTCAAGCAACACTACATCTCAGTCATAATCTTCACTCACAAAAACACATCTAACTTCTTTCCATCCTCAAATTCTCCACAAACAATACATTAGCACAAGCCATTAAAGCACAATAATAGTACAAACCTTGTTGCATTCCAAGAACAGTGGCATAAACAAATTCTGAATCCACCCTTCTTCTTATTTTAGGAGGCAGCACAACATTGCTTTGCAACACATCCTTGTAAACTTGTTGATGCAAGCTTTCTTCTCCTTCCACAGCCATTGAATTTTTTTAGTATATCCACTTAATCCTACCAGACAAATAGTGAAATATTTTATGCCTTAGCATAAAACTCCAAAAGGCGCTTTACTAAAGAAAACATTTAACACAACAAACAAAGGTAGTATCCCAAATATTTCAAACAACACATCTATTTATCTAACAAAGACAAGCCAAAAGAATCCATATATTTTTCATACGCACAAAGCAAAACACACATCTCTAGTGAGATTGGATGTGAAGCACACTAATTGACAATGCAAAAACATCTACAAGCCTATATTTACAGCCCCAAAACCTGAAATGAAAACATTTAAACAAAACAAACAGAACTGTTACAAGATAGGCAGCAAATCATCCCCAGCAACCTGAGAAAACAAAATCTGCCGAACAGAACCAGTAAAATGATTTCAATTATCAATAATTATAACCATGCATGTTGTTGTAATTCCCTGAGGACCCAAGAGAAGTGACACTTGAAATCAACCATAAAATGGTATAATAAAAAAAGCCCGAAAGGATATAATCAAAGGACAAACATATCATATCTAACAAGGGAATACGGTATTGAGTTGTAAGATACTGCAGCAATCAATTAATTTATAACAATAAATGAAATCTAAGCTTTATGATTCCTTTATTTAATCAACAATCACTGATTTAGACAAATGGGTTTAAAAAATTGATGGGTTTTGTTTCGGTAGAGATGGAAACATAAAAATCACCATAAATGATTGACTGAGTTACTTGAAGAGTAGAATAATAATAATAATAATAATAAAATAAGGGCAATGGATACAGAAATTAGAAAGTTGAGGCAAAGAGGAGAATTACTGACAGAAAGCAAGTAATCACCATGAGAGGAAGAGAAAAGCGTCGTGAAGGGTAAAGCGTAAAGAAGAAGAAGAAGAGGCGGGAAAAATAAAAGAAAACTCACTATTATATATATATATACATAATACATAAGCAACGACCTAAACATGGCTATAACCTTATTTATAAATATTTTTCTGCTTTGCTGGTAATTTGTGTGTGATCAATGCCTTTACAGTGCGTGAAGAGAAACAAAATACAACGCAATAAGCAACCCCAATCCAATCAAATCTCAAAATATTAATTAATTAATAACAATTAAAAAAACACATTTCTCTCGCTCTTTTGACTTCCCTAAAAAAAAAAGTAAAAATTATAAATTTAGTGTCTTAATTTTTATAATTTTTTATTTAAGTGTCTAAATTTTAGAAAAACATATCAATGTAGTGTCTCCAGCCAATTTAACGTTAACGTGCTCGGTCAAATCATACAAGATCCACTTTTATTTAAAACATAAAATTATCCTTATTCAGTCACCTCAATGTCTGCGGCGAAAGTTAATGTTGAGATTATTTTTGTCAATCTATAATCTTTAATAAAGTTAATTTTGTCCTTTAAATAATGCAATACACGTAGCACATGACATGACTAATAACTGAGATAAAAGTGGGTCATTTTGATCTGACTCAGTACTAAGTCAATATTAAATCTGTTGGAGACACTACATTTGTGTGCTTTTCTAAAGTTCAGACATTTGATTGCAAAGAAAAAAATTCAGACACTTAAATAGAAAAATCACAAAAGTTGAGACATCAAATTTGTAATTTTTCCCAAAAAAAAAAAGAAAAAACCCATCTTGAGGCCCCTGTACTCTCAACTTTTTTTACATTTCATCGTTGTACTAAAATTCTTACACATTGCACCCCTACACTCTCAAAAAATTGACATTGCACCCTTATTTTAACAGGCAAGTTAACAGACTTCTGCAGCATTCTGACACCAGCTATATCAGTCCAGACAAACATGTCCACGTGTGCATAAGCTCCACGTTGGCTGAACCTCAGGCGAGTAAATTAATGTAACAGTGGTTGTTTTACAGTTCAAAACTCGTGCTTCCACATTTGTCCCTAAAAAAAAAAACTCCTGCTTCCATTCTCGTAATCTCATTCTTCTTGGAAAGCTTGCATGGCCTACAATTGTGGACTTCCTCTTCAAGTTCATGTTTGTGATGATGATTTCAACCCAAGGAGACGTTATTATGGGTGTGGTTCACAAGAGGTGAGATCTGTTGTGTCTTAAAAATTGATTATCAAAGCATGTGGGTTAGCATCTAACAGTTTTTAGTATTTATCAGAACAAAAATTGTGGCATATGCATGTGGGTGGATAGGGAATATACTGATCATGAGTTGGTGTACATCAATGAACTAAGAAAAGAGGCTCACGATCTCGAAGAAGAGAGGAATAATGCACTGTGTCAAGCAGCTATGGCAAATGTTCTTGAAGATAAGATCGCAGAACTTCATTCTGAGTACAGAGCAAAAATTGAAAAGCAGAAAGCCGAGTGTGCAAAACTTAAAGTTCATTTTGAAGACAACTACAATCAACGATCTTTGGTTGAACATGAGGTGCACGTTTTAAAAGAAGAGAATGAACTGCTAAAAGAGGAAAACAAGAAGAATAATATTGAAATTGAAGTTTTAGAAAGCAATGTTAAAGCTTTTAAAAATGAGAATCAAGATTTGAAGTGTGAGATGGGGTTGTTGTACATTAGGTATGAGCAGCTAAAGGAGGAGCTAGATAGCTTAAAAGGAAAAAAATTTGTTTGATGTTTATGTAATTTTTGTAGTTTCATTGTTATGTTGTTTTATTACTGTAATGTTCACCTAATCGAAGCAGTAGGTTATGGCACAATGAATGAAGTGTTTATGACTTCAATTGTGATGCACAAAATAACTATGCTATTGACCATTTCATAGTTGTATAGAAGACAACAACTCTTATTTAACTGAAAATAACAGAACTTCAGTTCAATAAGTGTTATTTAGCCAACCTATTTGAACTTAACTTAGCATCTCACAAAATAAATGCACACCCGACACAAGTAGCTAAAACAGTAAAAGGTTAGCAAACTTAAAAGCTAACTAGTAAAGTTGGCACAAGTACAAAAAAGTCTGATCTAAATAGGTTGGCATAAGCACATCCTTTCTTCATGGCTTCCAAATAGGGTTGACACTATTGCCATCCTTCACTTTTATCCCTGCAGCTTTCAAAGTTGCATCTAAAAGGGCACTGCAGATTATGCAGTCCTATAAACTTCAATTATTTTCAGCAGGTGCTTTGCCTTTAAAGGTGGCATTAGTCTTTTTACTTAGAGGTGGCTTGGACCTTGCAGGTTGCTTGGAATTGTTAGGGGCTGCCTCTAACCCTTAAGCTGACTGGGAATTGTTGTTGTATTCACCAAATAAAGGTCTTTAAGTATTGGATGTATGAAAAACCATCAATTAAGTTCAATGTCCACTTAAAATATATAAAAAGCTAACAAAACAATCAAAATGAAGATCCTTACATGAAGAGCAGCAGCTCTTGTGTTAAGGTTAACATAGCACCCTTGCCCTGGTGGCTGTTTCTTTTTGCTGGTATAATAACATCCTGGTGTGAACCTGGCTAATTCAGGTTGAGAAGCACTTCTACTTGGTGTTTCAACTTCTGATGTTCTGGGTGTAGGCTGTGAGCTAGACAGTATTTCTTTCAATAGCTCTTATTTTTTTTGTTGGGAAGAACCTTCACTTGGTAGCTTTCTCTTATGTCTGACTAGTTGTGGAGCCCAAAAAAAAATTAAAATAATTATTGCATGACAAAAAAAACTAATAATAGTCAAACAAATAGCAGTACCTCTGTGGTTCTCTTAGAACATTTTCTTCTATTATGTCCTTGGTCTTTACAAATATTGCAACTTATAACTCTGCCAGTTCTTGGTAGCTTGCAAGCACTAGTTTTCTTAACTTCCTCCTTGTCCTTCTTCCTATTTATTTTTAGTCTGCCAGGAATTTTTTTAAATGCAGGAGGTTCAATCCTCTCCTTACCAATATTTGGCCAATGCTCAGGTCCAGCAACACACTAAATGGTATATTTATAAGCTTTCAGGTATGTTTCTTTCTTGTACCAATGTGAAATATATTTCTCTGGATCCTCTGATTCATGGTATATTGCTGCTACTGCATGTTGGCAAGGAATGCCAACCAAGTCTCATTCTCTGTAGGTGCATGTTATTGTTGCCTTGTTCACAGTATGCTTGTTGGTACTGTCAATGATATGTGTCAGTTCAAAGCCACTTGATCCATTCCATTTAATCTTTCAATCATATGATCTTAGCTTGTTCTTTTCCAGCTTCATCAATGCTTTTGGGGATACATCTGATATCCAAGTCTGCACCGAGTTCCTCTTTCTCTAAAGTCTATTCATCACTGAATTCTAATGTCTTCCAACATGGTTATTATGCTCTTGCATCTCGCCTCCAACACCCATTCATTAAAAATCTCAGAAATGTTGTTGTTAATGACATCACATTTGACATAAGTGTTAATGAAAACCTTGCACCATTTCTCCATTGGATAATGAACAGTATCATCAATGATCTTATCACCTAATTTCTCAAGATTTTTTAACTTTTCCTTTAGTTCCCAAGCATATGTTGCCCTGGCACAGCTCCAAAAGCACATTTTCTTTCTTCCCCTCTCCACTTCTTTGCCCAATTAGCATAAATATATCTGGCACACATTCTATGCTCAGCAAATAGCAAAACATCATGCATTTCCATCTCCAAACCCTATAAAAAAACAAACATTATAATGTCAAATAATAAGATGTCATTCATGTAAAAAAAATATAAGTTAGAAGTATAGGATGTGAAATAATACCTTTTGCATGTCTGATATAACAGTGATCCCATCCCCTTCTCCAAGTGATAGGTCATACAGCAGACACTTAAGAAACTAGGTCCAAGTCAGCTTCGTTTCAATTTGAACAACTGCCTAAGCAATTGGAAACATCTGGTTGTTTCCATCCCTCCCCACTGCACACAGTAGCTGCCCTTACACACACCCTTTAGGAAACAACCATCAAATCCAATTATTTTTCTACAACCCTCAATCCAAGCTCTTTTGCATGCAGCCAGACAAACATAAAACCTACTGAATAATGGTCTTCTTTCAGGGTTTTCAAAACAAGATTTTGCAAAGCAAGTTGACCCTGGATTTGCTTGGCCAACAGCAACAACATAGTCATGTAGCTTTGAGAACTTAACAACATAGTTTCCCATTACCTCCTTCATGATTTTCAGCTTTGCATTTCTACAGGCAATAATGCTAACTTGCATTTTGAGCTCAAACTTCAAAAGATCCTGCATTTGCTTTAGTTTAATGTTTGGTTGGCTCATGATTCTACCTCTAAAATGCTTCATAATATATCTACTTCTACAAAAAGATGATTTATTTATCCTGCAACATTTATGATGTGGGTTGTAGGTTTTTACAGTTAGTGTATTTGTGGCATTGTGCATACTAACTAGTAAAACCCATGGTCCTAGGTTCATTCTTTATGTATCTAATTGGCAAACCTTTTTTAACTGCATACCTAGCTATACCATCTCTAACCTCTGCAATATTCTTAAATGTCATGCCTAAACAAAATGTAGGAATCGTAGCATTTGTTAAACCAAATCTGTGATTTCCTTTTGCTGCTTTCATTATGCACCACATCCTCATTAGTATCACTAAACTCACTCCTATCTTCATCACTGTCATGGTATACATTTTCATCCCTATCACTTTCACATTCATCACCTCCATTATTCTCCTCAGTAATGACATCAGCTATGTCATCACCATTGTCATCAACATACTCACCATCTGAGATAATGTCCTCACCATTAATCTCTTGTTCAGTCGATTTTCCATTCAATGATTTTCTCCTCACTCTATATTCTCTAACATTCTTCCTAGCTTCTTGTAATTCATCATCTTTATCATCAGTTTCGCAAGGGACATTAACACCAATCTCATCAAAAGTTTGATGAGGACAATCATCATATAACAAGAAGTCACCAAAGTCTATATCATTAAAGTTAAAGTCCCTAAAACTGATGCGATCAGCTAGTAGATTGGTTAGAGGTGGATCATTGTTTAGAGGTAGCTCATTGTCTTGAGGTGGCACATTATCTATAGGTGGCTCATTGGTTTCAGTAGGGTCATTGGCTACATTTTGGTCATTTGTTTTAGTGTCAATCTGCATTCTAGTTCCATCTAACTGCCTATCATATGTGTTTCCTATTTCAACAAAAGGTTGCCCATTCATTAGATCACCCACATTACCAGACAACTCATGGTCAATGAAAAACTCTAGTTTATCCCCATCCCTCAGATTAGCAATGATTTCTATTACATCTCTATCATTTTGCACCAATTTAAATATTCTACTACCAAGTTTTCTATAATACAGACCACCAATTGTAACATCCCCATTTTCATCCATAATTAATATTATATGAACATATGCATCTTAGACCATTCCATTTGACTATGTGTATTTTTCATGAATTGAATTTAGTTGACTTGTTTACATGAGTAACTTAGGGACTAAATTGAGCT
>CATIWM010560915.1:0-15901 GCA_949671775.1 Mallotus repandus
CAGTTATTACCCTGGGTGGCGACTCCTCATCTCCACGCCATGTCTTTGTGACAATGGTTAGTGTGTTCCCTAGAGCCCTGAGCTCAAACAGTGTCGCGGTTGCAATAAACTTGGGCACGCGCTAAACCCCGCCGTCTACAACTACTATAATCAGCAGTATTTCATAGAGTTTGCTAGAGCACAGAGCATACTGCTTTCTTCTTTTATTGATCTGTACCTATTTTATGTAGATGCATAAAATATGATTTATGATGTTTGTCTAATACAGAGTGAGTATATTCACGCTAGTCATGAGTGGGAGAGGGAGCAAGCATCTTTATCGTGGGCAGATAGATTAATTGCACGTGCAGTTGGCGGCCTTCCAAATGGATGCAGAGGATACGGGGCCTGGCTTTGATGACAAGGACACTTAAGTGGATTTAGCTCTTGCTTTTAATGGCACCATGGCCGATGTAGTTGCTAGGAGGCTTGGATATAGGCTTTTGGCTATGGTTGTCTAGTGTTGTATTATTTTCCTGAGGTTATGGACTTAGGGTGTTGTGTTTGGGCATCTGTCCTGTATGTTGTATTCTGTACTTATGGCTATTGTTGTTGTATCCTAGATTGATTGACTTGTATGTTCCTGATTTATTCATGTAACTGTAACTATTTTGTCTGATCATTCCGCTTCATCTATCTCTTTATTTTATTTTTCTCTTTTTGCATAGGGCATCTCTTTTCAGAGCTCTTTGCGGTTATCTAAGTATTTTTCTTTTTCCCTTTTTTCATAGGGTGTCTCTTTTCAGAGCTCTTCACACCTAGATGGGCTTTTTTTTTGAGGTTCGACGATAGTGGCTGGCAACATGGAGGAGAAATAATGAAACAGGTAAGAGCTGCAAAGTATGTAATGAAAATATGCAAATTGTACTTAGCATAGATAATGATGTAAGCATTTCCTCAAATGTACTTATATGATTTGATAAGCATTCGCATATTTACTGAATATATTTAAGAAAAGCACAATTGCATTTATGCATATTTTGAATTGACAGTGCCCCTGTCCTTAGTCAGCCTCTTCAGGTTTTCTAACTAAGTATTTTCTCTCGGCTTTCCCTAATTTTTGCCTGAGCTACCTTTTTCAGTTTTCAACTCAATGGGGTCTTTTTTTTATATATATTTGCTCTAGACATATAGTATTTCTTCAAGCGGTTTGTGTTGGTAGGCTTAGAGAACTCATTTCCTTCAGAATCCATCAGCTTAACGGCTCCTCTTGATAGCACAGTTTTGACCAGATATGGGCCTTCCCAATTTAGCTTGAACTTCCCTCTAGGGTCTGAGACATTATGTTTGGCTTGCTTTAGCGCCCAGTCTCCTACTTTCATACTCTTGTGTTTGACTTTTTTGTTAAAAGCTTTAGCCAGTTGAGCTTGATATAGCTATGTGTGATACAGTGCTTTGAGTTTTTAACTGTCTAGAGTAGTGAGGTTGTCACGCCTTTATTGAGCCCATTGTGCTTCGGGCAGTTTAGATTTGATTGTTATTCATAGCGACTTGATTTCTATCTCCACTAGGAGTACTGCTTAAGATCCGTATATTAGTAAGAAAGGAGTGGCTCCTGTTAAAGTTCTCACTGTTGTTCTGTATCCCCATAATTCATATGGTACTCTTTCTATCCAATCACGGTAGGTCTGAGTCATCTTTGACAAGATCTTTTTGATATTTTTGTTTGCAGCTTCGACCGCTCTATTTGCTTGTGGTTAGTAAGGTGAGGATTTGTGATGCTCCACCTTATAACTCCCTAGTAATTCCTTTACTTCCCCTTGGAATTGAACACCATTATCTAAAACTATGTGATGGGGAATCCCATATCAACAGAATAAGTTCTTGTTGATGAACTTTGCCATTTGTTTTGCCCCCAATTTTTTGTATGATTCTACGTTGACCCATTTTGTGAAGTAGTCGATTGCTACTAGGATAAACCTGTGTCCGTTCGAGGCTGTTGGGTGAATTTCTTCGATTATGTCTAACCCTCACGCTGAGAAGGGCCATAGAGAAGAGATAGAGTGCAACTCTATTGGGGGAAGGTGGTTGATGTCCCTGTGAATTTGGCACTTGTGGCACCTTCTTACGAATCTGATGTAGTCTTCCACATCGTCATCCAAAAGAATCCTTATCTCATTAACTTTTTAGCTAGAATGGCGCCATTCATGTGTGGACTGTGAACACCCTTATGTACTTCTTCCATTGTTCTAGCAGCTTCTGTCTCATCCAAACATTTGAGTTACATCCCATTTGAGGTTCTTCTATATAATACACCCTGGTGTGATGTGAATTTTGATGCCAGTTGTTGGATGACTACCTTGTCTTTTTTGACTGCCTTCTCAGGGTAAATTCTCTTTGTGAGGTATTATTGTATATCCTAGAACCAGGGTTTGCTGTCTGCTTTTGCTTCTGCTATTCTGAGGCGTTTATGGCTAGGTTGATCTGATTTAAGTAGGATTAGAGGCTTCATGGGAATTTTGGCTGGTCTTTCCTATATTGATGCTAAGGAAGCGAGTGCGTCTGTTATTTGGTTGTGGTTTCTAAGGAGATGGATGAGCATTTTTGGAAAGATAAGGTGAGCATTTTTAGAAAGATAAGGCGAGCATTTTTAGAAAGATAAGGCGAGCTGCTGCAGGTGGCTCAGATATAGCTTCAAGTGTTGTTCTTTCAGTTCCCATTCTTCTATTGTCTGATTGATTACCAACATGGAATCCCTAAATGTTTCAACTTTTGTCACTCCCATAGTTATCAAAGCTTCTATGCCAAGTGTATATGCTTCATATTCTGCCTCAATGTTCGTAACTCTGAATGCTAGCTTCTTAGCGATTGGCACCACTTTTCCTTTTGGTGTTAGGAGTATGATCCCAACTCTTACTCCGAATTGGTTAACTACTCCGTAGAAGTACATTCGCCATCCCTGCACCTCGATGGTCATGCTGAGGTCATTTGGGAAGTTTAATTGAATTTCTTCTGAGTCTGGAATCGGATTGAGGGCTAGGAATTCAATGATTGCTCTCCCTTTCACTCTCTTCTTAGTAAGATACTGTACATCAAATTCTGTGAGTAGAATGAGTCACTTGGTGAGTTTTCCCATTAGGGATGGAGCTTCATAGGATCCGTTTTGGACACAGCTTGAATTTTATATGATTGAAAGTAGTGTCTAAGCTTCTTCATTGCCCATACCATTGCTAGACATATCTGTTCGACTTGCCTATACTTTTCCCCATGAGGCAACATTTTTTTGCTCAGGTTGTAGACTGTTTGTTCTGCTTTCCCTTTTCCCTCTTGGGCTAGCATTGCACCAATTGCATTCTCTTTAATGGCTAGGTACAAAGTCAATTTCAGTCCAAGTTTGGGTGATATAAGAACCGGTGGATTGGCTAGGTAGTTTCTGATTTTGTTAAATGATAACTGACATTGTTTGTCAAATGCTAGATGCCCTTCTCTGGTTTTTGACTTAACCATTATGTCATCTACGTACACCTCGACTTCTTTGTGTATCATTTCATGAAACATGGCTGTTGCCATTCTTTAGTAGGTCGCACCTGCATTTTTTAAGTCGAAGGGCATTACCCTATAGCACTAAGTACCCCATTATGTTATGAAGGACGTCTTTGCTTTGTTGATGATGGCCATCAGAATCTGATTGTATCCATAAAATCCATCCATGAAGGAATACATTGCACAAGAGGCAGCGTTGTCTATCAACACATCTATGTGAGGCAAAGGGAAGTCATCCTTTAGGCATGCTTTGTTTAGATCTCTGTAGTTGACATAAATTCTAACCCTTTCGTCTTTCTTTGGCACTGGCACGACGTTTACTAACCATTCTGGATAGTCTATCACCTCTAGGAACTTAGTCTTGATCTACTTTTTGATGTCTTCTTTTACTAATTAGGCCCATTCTGGTATGAGTCTTCTCAGCTTCTACTTTACTGGTTTACACCCTTCTTTGGTGGGAATTTAGTGTTAAGCGATGTCTCTGCCAATGTCGGGCATGTCTTCATATGTCCAAGCAAGTACTTTTGAATATTTTATTAATATTTTTTCAATTTCTCTCCTCAAGGGTAACATCTTTCAAAATATGCAAAATGCGTGGTTCATTTTCTATGCTAATGTTAAATGGTTCAGTGCATATGGAATGAATGTCAAATATGTAAGTTTTTTTACCAATGTAATGCACACTACCATCATAAAGGACATCAAACAAGTAAGCAAAATTTGATTTCATTACATTAACTTTAGAGTTCATTACATCATAAGTTTCAAATAAAGGAAAAGTACAAAGATCATCTCCAGTATCTTCAAACAAAATGTCATCAATGTTTGATTTGAGGATGGTAGCAACTTCCTTATAGTTAAGGGTCTCAGTCTTAAATTCTAGTCTCAGATTCTTCATCAGCTCAATAATATTAGTTTCAGTGATATCTTTTGGCGAGCATTTTCTCTTAGCAGAGTCAATAACATCTTTGAAGATTTCAAAGCTAGGTTTCTCAACCCCTTCCTTTTCCCACTTCTCTGTTTGTCCCTGGTAGACCTCAATTAAGCCTTCTTGAATAAAAGAGGTGGACATCTTAGTTTTAGTGTCCTTCTCAAGATCAAACCCCAGGCCATATCTATTGGTTTGTCCTCATAAATCGGGGAATTTTGTGACTCAAGTGTACCTTCCACCTAATCCTGTTCCGGGTAGGTATTACATCTCTTTCATCATTGCAATAACCTTTGGGTCGACCCAATCTTTATTGATTACAGAGACCTGGAAGCCTGGTGGCACTATGTTTAAGCAAGCGATGATGTTGTTGGTTTCAATCGGAATGGTGACAACTTTGTCTTTGAGTGGGAATTTAATCTTGGTAGAAGGTATGCCTCCTAATGGATGGAACCAGGGCCTTCCCAATAGCAGGGCGAAGGTTAGAGGGATGTCTAGGATAGTGAACTCTGCTACTGATTTGATATCTCCCATAGTGACTGCTGCTTTGAAAGTCCATACGATTGGCTTCTTAAAGTCATCATAGGCTTGAATAATTATGTCAAAATCCTCTAGGTCAACAACATTCATTCAAAATTTTTGTAACAGCCTTAGGGGGCAAACATTAATGGCAGATCTATCATCCACCATAACATATGAGGTCTTATTAGATCTGACTATTGCTTGTATGAACAGAGGACGATTATGAACTCTTCTTTCAAGGGGTAGATCTTCATTTGAGAAGGTGATTGCTTTAGTAGGGGCTTTCATTTGAGAAGATATCATTTTGTAAGGTGAAGTATCGGTGGTGATATTTGCATCATTAAGAGCCTTGACTAGAGCATCTTTGTGCTTCTTAGAGGCCATGAGCAAATCCTAAATACTGGCTTGTGCCTGAGTTTTCTTAAGCTGTTTAAGAACCTGATCAACTTCTTTCTTAGTCGGAGCCACATCACTTGACATTTCTTTCCCCTTGGAGATATCTTTTCCTTTTCAAGAGGTTGGTAGACTCTTCCGCTGCGAGTTATCTGATTAACTAAGGGTAGAGACTTTTTAGCTATCAGCTTCTTGCTATGTGGTGTCTCTTGACCAGTTGCTTTTACATTATTGCCTTTGTTCTAGATAATGAACTTAGAGTCATCATGTTCCTTGGTATTTGTGCCTTTTTTCTTCATTAGAGTCGTACCATATGTCAATTCCCATGACTTATAAGTTTGGAGACTGGACGGTCGCAGTCATTCTGTCTTCTTCATCAAATTCTTCTCCCTATCTTGAGGGTACTATTTCCTTTAGAAGGACATAAGTTATGGAAGGTGCACTGTGCTTAACTTTGTAGTTAAATTTTTTAGATGGCTAGCCCAACAAATCCCTCACTTTGGGTTTGTCTTGCTCAGCTTTGAGGCTTTCGTCTACTTCGTACAAATAAGGGTGGTCAATTACTTCACCGTTCATAAAAAGGCTACATCTCTAGCTCTCCTTTGCATCATCAAGTGGGGAGTGAATGCTCAGGGCATTACAATATATTTGAATGTGGAAAGGTCCCATTCGTCTTCATTGGAGTTATAAGAGTCAAGGATAAGACTTAGAAGTTCATTTTTTAAGATCATTAAGAATTCTTTTTCTGCTTTGGCTTCTTGTTCTTCTGAGTTTTCCTGGATGGCTTGGATTGATTGTTTAGTAAAGGTTTCAGGCAAGCCAGATGAGATTATATTGATTGTTGGTAGAGGCATGGCTCGGTAATTTGGAAGGGGATTGGTTTTGACATTAGGTCGTCTTTTAGGATCGTTAATCTTTCCTGAGTCAATGAGGTCTTTGATTGTATTTTTGAGAGTTCTGCAAGTGTCAGTGGCTTGGCCAGGCATTTGGTGGAAATGACAGAATAGGTTTTGGTCAATCTAAGGAGGTAGAGGATTTGGTAGTGGTTTTGGTTCTCTTGGTTGTAAGAGGTTCTTTTGCTAGAGTCTTTGGAAGACCTTGGATAGTGGGAGGTTAAAGTTAGAAAACCTTCTAGGTGGTTTGTTGATGACATTAATAGATGGTGAGTTGAAAGTGCTTGGTTGAACTTGGTTTATCTTGGTGGTCCTGGTGAAGGTGTTTTGGGTGTTGGTTTGAGTGTTTTTAGTGGAAAGTGTTTCTAGGTTATTGGGTTTCCTCATCTTCTATTCCGATTCTAGCTTGATGAAGTGCTCAGAAGTCAGGGTAGTGGGCAGAGATCATATGTTTCCTAAAATGGGGGAAGTGACCCCTTGATTATTAACTCTATATGCTCATCCTTTGGAGGACGGTTTCTCATTTTGACAGCTTTAGCTCGCCATCTTGCAACATAATCAGAGAAAGTTAACAACAACCAGTCACTCTTGATTTCATCCTCAAGGTCAAAGAACCATGCTCTTGGTCCCTCTTTTAGTGATGTGAAAAAGAATAAGATAATATGTGATTTTATAAGCTTAGTAGTAGCCATGAAAGTGGCATATTGCCTTAAATGTACCCTCGGATCCCTAGTTCAATCAAACTTGGCAAATTTTGGTAATTTGAAATCATTAGGAAGCGGTTCATCTTTTAATAGAGCTAAATCAATGAAGTTTTTGGACTCACGAGGAACCTTATCCTTAAAGGCAAATTCTAGTTGAGCTATCCTGTTGGCTAATAGTTTGACCTCTCTTGCTGATTCAAGTTTGGTCAAGTCAGCAATCTTAGCAGCTTGTTGTTGTGGTGTTTTAAAGGTACGATAATACTCATTATCATCTTCAATCCATATAGGAGTGTGAAGGACACCCTTTCCTTTGTCTGCTCGTGGGTGGATAGATGCAGATGCTTCGTTTATGGGGGTAGCAGCACGGTTTCCCTCTTGTGAGTTTCTGGTTTGAACATTAGTGGCCTTGATTTGGGCTTGGAGGATTTCTGCTATGGTGCCATCAGTTTGCAATTTTTGAATCTCCTCTTTCAGTTTATCCTCGAATTGTTGACATGAAGTCTCTTCTGAATCACCCATATTGAGATCTCTTTTACAACACATTAGTGAGATAGAATAAACAAATGATGAATGATGCATGCATGAGATGTGCCTGCAAAAGAATACGATTAGTGTGTATGCATGACGTGCTCATGCATAATTTTATTATGATGGATGCAGATGGCGACAAAAAGATGTGGTTAGTATATGTTGTCTATATGTATGTCATGTATGCATGATTATGTAAGAAAGTGTTAGCTTTTCCTGCACAAGGAACAAACCAATCATAAGCAAGCTCTCACTTCCAACCTTATTGCTCTACGAGGTTATTGAATCTCTTTCTTAGGTGGGTTTTGACCTGATAGTCAGCAGGGGACTATGGTTCCACTCTCAAACTAGGCTGTTTTGATTTATTTTGATAAGAATCAAGAGGTAAACTAAGAAATGATGCTCAGATGCACTCACGGTAAGCGTATAGTGTCAATGTGAGGACCAGTCGTTGGGTCATAAATGGCGTCTATAGGTCTTACACGCCTGCGTATGTAAGGGCTATAGTCAACAAGAGGGGTCCAGTTTCGTGTCCCCACATCGATATTTGATACGTTTACCAAGAGGCATGAAAGTATTATTCGAGAGTTTATGATTTTATTCTTTCAAACACAAATGTCTGCAATCTAGTTGAATTCTTGACCCATTTATTTGATCTGATAAGGACAAATGGATGACGCTCGTAGGTTCCGTTATCGAGAGATATCACTATTTGCCAGTTCTTTTAGGCTACTCATACTGAGCTGAATGATTCTTATCATTCCTTGCACATCAGGCTTATGCAAGGTAAACAATTATCACATAGTCTAAGTGTGAGCAGTCTATGAGAACGGACGTAATGCATCAATTGATAATGCAAACTCGAAATGTCATGACGTTTGTGAATGTCAGGTTAAACAGACAACATCAGGGCTAGCATGAAAAGCTTGGTAGGATCCTAGTAGAGATTTCTATTAGTTTATTTACATAGGCTGAGTTGAGGGTATAAGGCTAAAGGCTCCTTTAGCAAGAATGCCCCCCCATGACTAGGGTTACAGACTTTGGTCAATGAGTCTAGCATTCTTTTGATAACCGGGATGCCCCCCCTTAAGGACTTGGGTCACAGACTCTGGTCAGATGAGTCTGGTGAAACCACGAGTAAAGGCTAAAGGTGACAAATCCGAATTGGTCACCCTATGACTCATGTAGAACCATAGTGAATCACTTTCCATCATTGTCAGCTAATAGGGACCAAGGGTGCACGTGTCATTGTGTAGTGCAAATGCAATGGTGAAAGGCTCCATATAGTTGAGTATTAAGTAATGAGAAATAGTCATTTTTGAATGGATCTCTCTAACCAAGATCCCTAGTGGAGTTGCCACTGTGAGCGACCTTTTCATTTTCCATTTTTTGTTAAATAGAGTGATTCTGAGGGATATGGCAACTTTGTAGAATGGGACATCCGTTCCATTTACTGGACAGGGACAAATGGTTGGTCTCGGGGGGATGCAAGATGCTTTTGTGTTTTGAGTCGCCACCTGGTTTTTAGAAAATCAGGAAAAGATGAAAGGGAAGATATCAGGTCACTTAACGAGTATCGTCCCTAGCAGAGATTCTGAGCCCGGGAGATCTTATCTACTTTTTGACTATTTCTCATTTTAATGCTTAATATATGGCTACCATAGCACCTTAGTTTTGGTAATGACAGTTGGTATATATGCATTCACACAAGCACATTGATAATAATGAAAAGTACGAGAAATTCAACATAGTTATTTACAAGGCTTTCCTAGTAAATACATATGAAAGAGAAAAAGTACGAAAATGTAAATCTAGTCCTAGTCTAGAATACACCTGCAAAATAGAGGTTAACACAACTATATGCAATTCCATCTATTCATCCACTTGGACAACATATAAGCATAATAAAGATGATTGATACATCATAAATGATTAAACAGATGCACGTAGCTTATGCTCTAGCAGGAATTATTATAAAGCATTTCTAAATGATAAGATAAACAGTAAATAATAGCATAATTAGACTGCAATATCGAAGCTCTAGCTTAGATAAGGAGCTTTTGTATTTATTGAATGCATATTGATGCAAAATAACAATTAATTATGAGCAAACAAGGTAAAGATTATTTAATCAGCATGCAAATTGTCAGTCTCATCACACTATCACAACAATTTCTTAACTACTGAAGGCGATAAAGTAAAATGGAAGACAGTAAATAAATATGCAAAAATGATTATTTGGTCCTTAGATTCGACTAAGCTTGTTTGGTGTTTTTGAAGCTTTAGCTTCGAGAGGTTGAAAATGACGTGTGTAATACAAATTCGTATACCTTTAAAACGTGCTTTGATAAAGATGAGGGTGGGTTTGGTGTAAAAGTGGTCTAAAAATCCTATGAAGAATGTAGAGAGTGGGCTAAAAGTGTGTGAATTGGGACTCCTAAGCCTTCAATTCGGCAGTGTTTCAGCGTGTATGTGTGCTTTTTGGCTTTTGCCTCCTTTTTTTTGTTGTGGTTCTTGCCTTGGCTCTGGTCGTTACTTCCTAGGCTCTGGCCTTGTCTCTCTCAGCTCTAGCCTTATCAAAATAGGAGGTTGAGACCCCTATTTATATGAAAATGTGCCAAAAAATGTGTGAAAAGTAGTGAAAATGTGAGTGATCACGCCCCCGGGATGCATGATTATGCCCTTGGAAAGCATGATCACACCCTGGGACAAGTGATCATGACCCTGGGGTGAGTGATCATGGCCCTGGGGTGAGTGATCACGGCCCTAGGGTACGTGACCATGAGTAATACGCTCCCTGGGTGCATGATCACACGTTCTGGTGCGTGATCACGAGCTCTTACGTGCGTCACGCAGCCTTCCTGGGCTCCGTTTACATTGTTTCAGGGGTTTTTTCAAGGTTTTTGGACCTTCCAGATGTGTTTCTAAGGTTTGTTTTGTGAAAATCGGCTTTTATTTTCACGCATGAGCAAATTGTATTCGTGCGTGATCACGCGCTACAAATTCGCTCACTCGCTACTTCTCAGGGTTATGCACACTATTTTGGGGTCACTTTTGAAAGTTTTAGGGGCTTACGGATGTGTTTTCCGATGTCTGTTTTATCAAAATCAACTTCTAATTTTTATGAAGTTGAACTCCGGTCTTTTGAGTTGAACACTGATATGAAGAGTTGCTCGTTTTGAGTAACGTTTGCTTAAAATAAGCAATGTACCACTCTGATTATTTGTAGTTTGTGAAATCGGGGTGCAACTTCATGATTCGGAGGTTGATTTTGCTTGGTTTGGGCTTTTTAGATTCTCGGCACGCTTCAGAGGCGGTACGAATGAACAGAGACTTGTTATATTCGGAGAGATGTTTTCATCACTGGACCTTTTTGGGGACAATCAAAATTTGATGTATGATACTAATTAAAATTAAAGTCACTGGAATTTCAATTACCTCAAAACCTTTGGTTGTTTCTTCAGCATGTTTGTTACTGCTTTAAAAAAAATCAAGTGTTCATTTGACTACTCTACCAACGTCATTGGAAATGGGCTTGGAATCAGAATCAGACTCGTAGAAGACAATTTTAATTTTTCCTATTTAATCAGAGTAGAATCATAATCTTCTAAAAAAATATGGACCACTTTTGAAGAAAGGCCGTATGGATCCTCAATTTTGTTGTTAATCACAATTTGAAAGATCCTTTCAAATCCATATATATGGGTCATCAACAGTGGAACTGATAACCTATCCTTGTAACTATTGGCTAGGGTACTGGCAAACAATCTGATCAAAATTAGCAGCTAATCGCCCAAATATAAGAAAAGATGCAGATCTAGTTGTGTCTTCAACAGTTGCTTTTAATTTATACCTAAAAAAACAATGTTTGTGCATAATGAAATTGGTAAAAAAATGTAAATGTTATATTGTACAAATCAAATAATTATTTAAAAAATATAAATATTACCAATGTATTGGAGGATCCCGAAGAACTCTCCAGTTATTGCATCACAGTTGTTCGTTATAACTCTGAACACTATTTCGGCATTGTGGACATGTCTTGTGCTACCATCCACTCGCGACATCAACACTTTTAATAAATTGCTCTGCATTTAAACATGATATTCGGTTAACATAATATTTTATTGCCACACTTAATTTATGAGCAATATATCTAACTTAATATTTATAACAGACAACATTTGTCTACCTTGTTAGAGTGAATATCAAATGACAGAAGCTCTGAAATTGTCCAATGATTTTTCTCTTTTTCCATCTCAACACTCATATAAACATGAGCTCCAACATCAAGTTTTAAAATTTTTTGGAATGATTGTTGTAACCTATATCAGAACAGTTTTTAGAAATTAAAAGATATTATGACAATCCATAAAAAAAAAATAATTCAACTGTAAAATTAAATTATATAGCCTTCATTGCAGCAATCTCGAGAATGTCAAGAATTAGAAGAAATCTAGTCGCTGAAGTACTATAAATTGCAACCTCATCTATGAATTCAAACAAAATATATTCCATTTTTAAAAGTTAAATTACTTGTAAAAGATTAAGTTTTTAAAAGAAATAATTAGAATTAATAATATTATTCTTGCTAATAAAATAATTAAGATGATTATTTTTTTAAAAAGTCGGATAAGTAAATTAATACCATTAAACTTCTTAATAGTCATTAGTAGAAAAGCAACTCCACCAAACCATCTTTTTCTGCCTCCAACATACCTTTTTTTGGAAACAAAGCAGCAAATTTATCCCACAGTGTTATATCCAACTCATTATCCCTACGATCAAAATATAATAGTTGAATCATAATAAACAATAAAGTAAGCAAAATGGTCATAATCATTATGTTAACTTAGGTAGAAACATGTACTTTGCATTTGTTATTTTAATTTTTTTCTATTTTGCAATTCTACCGGCGATGTAGATCTCTTCAACTTTTTCGATGGATGTTACATGAACCGAAACAAACATTTATACACACACACACACATATATATATGTCCACAATGTTATATCCAACTCATCATCCCTATGATCAAAATATAACAGTTAATCATAAACAACAAAGGAAACAAAAATGGTCATAATCATTACAGTTATTTAGGTAGAAACACGTACTCTGCATTTGTTATTTTAATTCTTTTTTTTGCAATTCTACTGGTGATGTAGATCTTTTCAACTTTATTTTATATATATAACTTTATTATATATATAGAGAGAAATTTCTATTCAGCCTTAACTAATACTTCGAAGCCATGGGAGTCATGGTTGACTTCGTGAAGATCAGTAATGTAGCCATCTTCATTAGGGATGTTGTGCAACTATGGTGGAGGCGCAAGCATTCCGAAAGGGAGAAAGGGTTGTGTGTGATCAACACGTGGGAGTATCCAACCTGAGAGTGAAGAACACGAGCCAATGAAGGAAAGTTTTATTCGCATTGCAAGGGGAAAGCTCGAAGAATGGGAGGCTAGTGGGCTAATTGATGGTTTGATCAATTAGAAAACAAATGAGGAACTGCCCTTAATGAATAATTCTAAATCTATCTAATAGTGGAGGTGGGATTAACTTATATATCCTATTCACTTTTCATTTTACTTTAATATTTAAGAAAAAATTTATAGAGAGACTTCAGCCAAATAAACAAAAAGGCCATTAGAGATCACTCAATAAATGAAAATTGAAACGCTTAAACTTAAAGGGTTCTCTTTTAGCTATTTGAAAGTTCTCCAACTTGAGCTAGAAGGGTACATATTATTTTCTTCTTTTTTTTATTAGAGAGATGGAAAGAGTAAGAGAGAAAAAGAAATAGGAAAAAGAGAGAGAGAGTAAAAACTAATTAGAGAGAGATAGGTAGTATGATAGATCAAATATAATGTAACTATATAGATAGTTTGCTATAAAAAAATATAAAAATTCAATAGTATTTTTTAAAATTTAATTAAGCATTATGATAATACTATATATGTTTGTTAATATAAATGAGAAATTTCTAATAATACATACAAGGGTTGGGTGATTTCTTGATAGATCCTTCCTCATTCTTTTGCCTCGAGACTAGTTGCTTCTACTTTCACTCTTGGTACCAATGGTAGTTCATCCAAGGGTAGTTGATTTTTCACCACCTTTTATACATAGAGTATAAAATTAGAGAAAATAAAAACAAAGTGGAAGTAGGAAATGCAAACTTTGCTTGGCATGTATTGATATATTTTAATAGGTAGTAATAATGAAACATAATATTTTCACATATGCAATCAAAAATTCAACAAAACATTCTAATATGCATTTGGATCACATTTAAATATGGCACAATTGCATTTATATTTATTTTAGCTGATGGTACACCTATCCTTAGTCAGTCCTTTTGGGTTTTCTAATTAAGTATTTTCTCTCCTCTTACTTTTCTTCTTTCATATGTAATATCTCTTAAGGCAATTGATATTTAATGGTTCTAAAAATTCATCCCCCTCTGAATCCATCTGATTTATTTATCCTTTGGATAAGACTGCTTTGACCAAATGTGGATCTTTTTTATTTGGTTTGAACTTGCCTTTAAGATTGGGAACGGTTTGCTTTGAATGCTTCATAACCCAATCTCTGACTATAATGTCACCTAGCTTCACCCTCTTATTGAAAACTTTAGTTATCCAACCATAATACAGTTGTGTGTGATATAATGCTTTTAGTCTTTCAATGTCCAAAAGTGTCATTTGTGCATGTCTTTGCTCAGCCCACTGTGCCTTGGGCAAGCTTGCTTCAATCATTATTCTTAGGACATATCTTTTGAAGGCCAAATTATATCCAACTTCAATAAGGATGGATTTATTCTATATAAAAGACCTTTTGGTGCGTGGAAATCATCTAGATCATCAATCTATTCTTCTACAACATTCACACATCAAAATTTAGATTCGGTTTTAACGTAGAATTCAAGATGTAAACAAGGAGTTCGAACAAATAAGCTTAAATTCAAGGGATAAAAATATATATGTTTTACATTCTTGTAATCATTATCATGTGTAGCTAAATTGATCATGTGCTAGAATGATCTTAGTAGCTTGGGGATGTATTAAACTTATATTTTTCATTACGATTTAATTTAGGATTTCTTGTATATAGATTTTTTTCTTATGTTTAATGATATGCTTTTCAGTTTAGTATGATTGCATAAATTTAAATATATTAAAATTGAGAATGATATATGCTTAGGTACTTCATTTTTTATAATTGAATTACGATTGTTTAAGTATTTTGAGACCGAGAGAAGATCTTCACTTAATGACTTAGAACAAAAAATATTAAGTTTAGATTGAGTAAACATACATTTGAGTTATCTTAAGTCTAAATTTAGTCAAAGAATTTAATAGTTTAACTTAGTGAGGTAAGAGTCCATAAAATTATATTAATAATTGAATTATCTAAATTATCTTATAATTGTTAAAGAGAAAATTATAGGAATTTAAGTGGCAAGCATCATTTGCGTAATTTGAGTTAAATTGTAAAGATTTTAAGTTGATATTTGAACTAAGTGAAAGTGATATGTAGTACATTGCATTAAATCATTGTTAGTTTCCTAAGTTAATTTGGTTTTGTTTAGTTTAATTCTTATTTTACTTAATTTAAATTCACTTTAATTGCAATTTCAAAGCCCTAAGCGACTCATTTAGACAAGTAACAAACCAAGTGAAATAATAATTAACATCCTATCTTAGAGGGAACAATGTTATACTTTATCATTCTATTACTTGAATGACTAGTATACTCGTGATATTCATCCATCAATTTCTATTCTCTTGTGGAATAGATAGTTGAACAGTGTGGCCGATTCAAGTTGCTGGTCTGTTGAATATGCTATTTGTACTTAAGCATAATATGAAACTTTTCATTGTTTTCTTTTTTCTTGTTGAAGAATATATCCCACATTAGAAATGTGTAAAACAATAAAAGACTTATAAGGGGTGTAGATTAGATCTTAACACAAGCCAATTGATTTTGTATTACATGAGCTCAACTCTATTTATATGTCCACATGTCTTATATATATATTCAATAACTTTGAATAAAGGTTTTGATATTCACCTAGTGGACCAATATGGTAGATATTGTTGGAATAATTACAAATATAACTAATGTTAGGCACAAGTTTTTCATATTTACGGTGACTTCGTTCTATTTTTTTAAGCATGCATTTTTTCCTTTTTATGTGATTCTTCTTTTTTTTTCTTTTCCCTTATTTTTTCCTCAACTTTTTTCTTCTTTCTGTTCCCTTTCTTTTTTATTTTCTATTTATTTTTTTACTTTTAATTAATTAATTTTTTTCTTGTTCTTATTATTTATACTGTTATTATTCCATAGCTATTTTATTTTGATATTATTATTCATTCGTTTATTTTTTATTTATTTATTTTTTC
>CATIWM010560970.1:0-11004 GCA_949671775.1 Mallotus repandus
TTTTTTTATAAAATAAATAAATTTAATATTAATCACAATAAAAATTAATATATTAATTAAAAAATTACAAAAATAAATTTTACTAAAAGTAATATCTATAAAAATATAAAAAATAAAAAAATAAAAAATAACAAATAAATATTATTTTTTGTTTTTTATTTCTATTTTAAAAAAAATTAAAAAACAAAAAAAACTGGAAAAGATCAAAACTAAACAGACCTAAATTTCTTGAGATGTTAATAATTCAATTATAATTTTACGTGGTATAACAGAAAGATCTGATATCGAATCTTTTTTCCTTGTCCCCCAACATTTAAAAAAAAAAAAAAAAAAAAGGACAATACACAGGAGGTTTTTGTTTCGGGTTGGTGGGGGGGGAGGGGGCGCCCTATCTTGAGAGGGTTACTGCCATGGCCATCATCATTATCATAATCTAAGATTGTATATAATACAATATCACACAGATCGAATCCTGGACCACGTGGGTCACCCCCACTGCTTCTTTTCCTCCTATTTTAGCATAGCTAATGAGCTAAAACCTGCAGCTGCAAAAGAGTACCCACTGCCCAAAAAAATAAAAATTTATAGCACACTTCTAACCCATTCTTCTGATTAGACTCTTTTTTATTTTCGGACAATAATAAATGTCATTAGTAATTTACATTCATACACATTAAAAAATAAAGGAAAAATAATCGATTTACTTTTAAAGATAATTATTAATTTTATTCCAATTTTAAAATTATATTAATTTCCTCTTTCAAATTTTCAAGTTCTTTTAAATATATCTAAATCACATTAAATTTATATTAAAATTGATGTAGTAAGCTAACGTGACATAAGAGTTATTGATATAAAAAAAAATTAATTAATTTTATTCTCAACTATAGATCAATTATAAAGGTAATTCTAATTTGACAAAAAAAATTTACATTTTAAAATCACTTTTAAGAATAAAATATTTTTTAAATAAATTTGACCAATAATTTTTGCACTTTAAAATTACTTTTAAGGATAAATTTTTTTTTCTAAATAATTTCAAAATAATGGAATGATTTTTTATACTCAAAAAATTTTAAAAATTAAATAAACATATTGAATTTTAAAAATATTTAGGCTCTAATAATAAAAAATTAAAGATTAAGAGTTTAATTGTATTAAAATAAACTTCAATGACATAATTAAATTTTGAGAATAGTTTAAGAATTTTTTATACCTTTTTTCGCACCACAAATTAAATTTTAAAGATTTTTAAATCAAACGTTTAATTAATATTTTATATTTATAATTTTTATAATTTTAGATTTTTATATTTGAACATTTTTATATTTATATTAAACCAACGTTTGATTTAATATTTTTTAAAATTTGATTTGTGGTGTGATAAAAGGTATAAAATTTTTTTAAATTATTTTCAAAATTTAATTATCTCCTTAAAGCTTATTTTGATACAATTAAATTCTTAATCTTTTATTTTTTATTATTAGAGCCTAGATATTTTTGTAATCCAATATGTTTATTTAATTTTTAAAATTTTTTGAATACAAAAAATCATTCCATTATTTTGAAATCATTTAGAAAAAAAAATGTGTTCTTAAAAGTGATTTAAAGTGTGCAAATTATTGGTCAAATTTATTTTAAAAAAATATTTTATTCTTAAAAGTGATTTTAAAGTGTGAATTTTTTTTGTCAAATTAGGATTAACTTAATAATTGGTCTATAGTTGAGGATAGAATTGAATAAGTTTTTAATTTTTCTTGTCATGTCAGCCACTCTTATGCCACGTCAACTTGCCACGTCAACTTGCCACGTCAGCTCTAGCACAAGCTCAATGTCGTTTGAATAAATTTGGAACAACTTGAAAAGTTGGAGAAGCAAATTGATACAACTTTAGAATTAGGATAAAATTGATAATTGACCTATAGTTCAAGATAGATTTGATTATTTTTCCAAAAATAAAAAGGTAAATCTATATGTATAAAATTTATCTACTTTTTTTTTTAAAATAAGAAGGATATTTAATTCAATTTAAATGGAGATTAAAGGTTTTATTTTTCGAAACTGGGAATAGACTTATATTAACTTGGAATTCAAAACATTATGGATAAAAGCAGGATAGGAATCAAGCCATATCCTAGGACCAGTCATGCAACCAAAAAATTTTGCCAAAGCATGAACAACGTGGTTCGCTGATCTCCTAATAAAATTGACATTACAGTTAACTAAAAAATTCAATAAAACTAAGCAGTCTTGAACTAAACAACCAAAATAAGAATTATCAGGCAAAGCCTGATTAATAGCATCTGTAAGGAGTTTCAAATTTATCTCGACTGCGACATTCTGGGAGCCCGAATCTTTGAGCCAGATTAGAGCTTCACGACAACTAAGAGCTTAAACAATCAAAGAATTACCTTGAAATCGACCATTACGAGTTGCCAGAACTTCACCATGCTCATTTCTCAATACCTAACCGAAACCAACCTCAGCAGAATAAGAGAACATAGCACAATCCACATTACACTTCAAAAACCTAGGGCTTAGTTTCTGCCAGGAATTTAAAGGCAACAGATTCTGACTATTTAAGGGGCTCGCGTTAGTCACTTGTGCAGCCTGCTAGCTAAGTAAACAAGCATTATCAACAATCACAACCTGCAAATCCGTTTTCCTAGTCCCCTTCCACACTAATTCATTTTGGTTACCCTAAAAAAACCACAACAGGACAGCAAAAGAGCAAATCACATCCCTGCTATGCCTCAAAACTAGCCAATTCCACCAATTAGCAGAAAGGGTAAAATCAAAATAAAGGGAACACAAGGAAGTCATATGCTAAATAGGACAGAGAAGAGGGCAACTCACGAGAGCATGTAAAATAGACTCTAAAACATTATGATAGACAAGGCAGGTGGGCAAGACGTCAACGACTTTACCATTCAACATCGTTATAGTTGGGACACAGCCTAAGCAAGCTCTCCATAAAAACGATCTCACTTTAGCCGAAACCTTAAGACTTCATAGCATCTTCCATCGATTAGTATTCATGCTACCTGAAACACTTGTGCTACTATGTAAAAGTTGTTTGTAAGCACTCTTCACGGAGTAAGAGCCCAACTTATCCCATCTCCAGCATACTCAATCCTCACTACCACAAAGACTAAGTGGGATTTGCCATATAAGGGCTTGATCCCTTTCATTAAATAAGTTGTTAATAATATCTCTATTCTATGAACATGAGTCTATGGCAATGAGGCTACTAACTTTTGAATTAGCCAAACCACTAGGGACAGTTGAAGAGACCAACAGGGACTCAACATCAGGAAGCCATGGCGAGCACCAAATATTAACTGAATTTCCATCCTTAATACGCCAATAAACACCATCCATCATAAAATCCTTAATAGAGCAGATAGATTGCCAAGAATAACTTGGATTTAAGCCCAACTGAGCATCAATAAAATCAGACTTAGGGAAGTATTTGGCTTTGAGCAACCTACTAACCAAAGATTGGGGATTACTCATAATTCTCCACACTTGATTGCCCACTAAAGCCTTACTAAACTCATAGAGCTTGCAAAAACCTATACCTTCCCCATTCTTGAACACACAGAGCTTATCCCAAGATAGCCATCGAATCCCTCTCGACCCTGAATTCCCACTAGCCAACCAAAAAGCATTCATTCTTCTTTCAATTTCTTCACAAAGACCTTTTGGCAACATAAAAACACTCGTCGCATAAGTTGGAACAGCTTGAGCCACTGATTTAATTAATACCTATTTACCAGCTCAGGACAAAAGCTTCTTCTACCAATTATTAATCCTATATAGAACTTTATCTCTAATATAAGAGAAAATAACTCTTTTATTTTGCCTAACAAGCGAAGGGAGGCCAAGATACATAGGCACTCCTCCAGTATCAGAAACACCAAGCAGATTACAAATCTTATCTTTAGTGTTTCTGTTTATGTTACAGTTAAAAAAGATAGACCACTTGTTGAAATTAACGAGTTGTCCCAAAGCTTGAGCATAAATACCCAAATAATCCCAAACCCACTAGCCCTCAGCCACAGAAGCTCAAAAAAATAAGTAACTATTGTCGGTAAAAAATAAATAAAACACTGTAGGCGGCAGGGTTTAGTGTGCGCCTAAGTGTTTGGCGACCACGACACTGTGTGAGCTCGAGGCCCATTGGGAATTACATAATAGGCTTGTGGCCCATAATGGAGATAGAGTCGCCACCTGGATAAAAGCCAAGACACACTGTACAATAATTGGATTCCATGGAGGTTACCAGAAGCCGTCATTAAAGATCGGATTCAGAAACTGGGTATGGGCTTTTGGAATGCCCACCTAACCTTGCGGTTGGCCTTCGTTCGTGTTTTGTATTTTATTACCTTTGATTATTGGATTATTTTCTTATTATCATGTGAATTGTAATCATTTTTAATTTTATGTTCAAGTCCGAGTTTGCACATTTGTCCTTTTCTCATGCTTGAGGCCCTATAATCAATCACAAATCATAATTTACAAATGGTACAAATAACGAAATAGGAAAAAGATTAGGGATTAGAATCCTTTGTGCAATTAAAATAAACAACAAATTAAAACAAAATCTCTCAAGAACTAATTAAGGAAGCAAGTGTTTGGTGACTAAAATCACCCTAAAATTCCTGCAATAAGCAAGAGTTAGTTCTTTCTCACAAAACAACAATTATTACATATAAAAATAAACCAAGTTAAATTTGTACAAAATAGATATAAATACTCATTTAAACATAAATCAACACTTAGTTAAACCTAATATCATGGTGATCACATATAAAATTGACGATATAATATGGAATAAATATATGTGAAATGGGAATTATACAAAATAAACATTGGGAATCAATGCTAAATTTGTAAAATTATAATGAAGCGGTAATGCCTCTTCAAAGAGGCGTTGCCTCCTGGTGAAGGGGCGATTTCATGTTCGTGTCTTCATCAGGTACACAGCAACTTACATGTTGCTTGAATCCTAAGTAAATCGAATTAAATGTAAAATAACATAAATTTACCACTAATATTCAATATTTCACATAATCATGCCCTCAATATGACTTCAAGTGAACACTAAACACAATAACAAGCAAGAAAACTAATAAATATGGTTTTGAATAAAATGAATAACTTAAAGCTTGAAAATAATGACTCTTACTGATTTGATTAAGTTTTAAAGCTCCTAACTGAGTCCTCTGAGATTGGTTTTGATTTAGATTACTTGTGAATGCAAGAACTCCTTCTTTTTCTCCAAGAAATCAAACTCTTTTAGGCTAAACTCTTCTTTTTCCTCTTCTTTTTTCTTTTTTCTTCTTTTCTTTTTTTGTGGTCTTAAAAATGGCCAACCTCCTCAAAAATAGCTAAGTCCTCTCCTTTTAGCCTTCAACCATTGCCCTTTTTTATTTTCTCAAAACTAAGGCCAAATGTCTACCTTGCATTGTTCATCATTGACTCCCCCTTTTCTAGCCTTATTCTTGCCTTAAAAGTTATAATTTCATGCACAAATCTTCAGATATATGATGTGTGGGTCCATCCCTTGTTTAATGTATCCATAAATGGCATTTAATGCTGCATAAGTGGGTTACAAAGAGGCGTTGCCTCACCGATGCCCAGACCAAAGAGGCGTCGCCTCTTCACCTAGGCCTGGATTGGGCCTAGAGCTTCATCTTTGGGATTAGGCTTTTTGTGGGCTTAAATTTGATATTTTAAGCTCAACTAAGCGTTTTTAGGCTTGGATTTAGTATTTGGGCCTTTGAGTCTATTTTTAGAGAAGCTTTCAGATTTCTCTTGCATTCGATATCCGTACTATCTCATCATTGGGCCTTCATTGTGGGCCGACCATACTGAGGGTGTCCACAGTTTGCCCCATTGGTTTTTCAAAAACTGAATTTATGAAATCCATTTTCAAAAAAGCAACATGCACAACAAAATCAGTAAACAATAAAAATGACATACCTGACCTGTGAGCTTCGCTCACATTGTTAGCCTCGGGAATTCAAACCCGAAAGGTCAAATTTTAAACTTA
Organism: Mallotus repandus; assembly: GCA_949671775.1. Taxonomy (NCBI): domain Eukaryota; kingdom Viridiplantae; phylum Streptophyta; class Magnoliopsida; order Malpighiales; family Euphorbiaceae; genus Mallotus; species Mallotus repandus. Next base: position 6,059 of record CATIWM010560970.1, read on the forward strand.
TTGAAATGTCTTTAAACATGACTGTGATCCTGGGGTTTTTCTGGCCTGATTAGCCACTCATTAAAATTTGAAGCATGAGTCTCAGGTTTTCCTTGCTCGATATGTCACTCAGTAAATAAAGATGAAAATGTGACTATGATCCTCGAATTTTTTTTTGGCCCAATTAGCCATTCATTAATATTTGAAGTATGAGTCTTAAGTTTTCCTAGCTCGAGATGTCACTCAGTAAAGAAAGATGAAAACCTGACTGTGATCCTCGGGTTTTCCTGTCCGGATCAGCCACTCATTAATATTTGAAGCATGAGTCTTGGGTTTTTCTAGCTCGAGATGTCACTCAGTAAAGAAAGATGAAAATGTGATCATGATCCTCGAGTTTTCTTGGCTCGATCAGCCACCCATTAATATTTGAAGTGTGAGTCTCAGGTTTTCCTAGTTGGAGATATCACTCAGTAAAGAAATAGAGATGCACTTCGGGGATTCAAACCCGACCAAACACTCCTTGCAACGTGAACTTCGAGGATACAACTTGACCAGTCACTTCTTGAATTATGAACTTCGGGGATACAACCCGACCAGTCACTTCTTGAACTGTGAACTTTAGGGATACAACCAGACTAGTCTCTTCTTAAAATGTGAACTTTGAGGATAGAACCCATCCAGTCACTTTTTGAACCGTGATACAACCTGACCAATCACTTCTTGAATCGTGAACTTCAGGGATACAACTTGACCAATCACTTCTTGAATCATGAACTTTGGGGATACAACCCAACTAGTTACTCTTTAGCTGATGCTTCGATCAGAAAATCTTCAATTCTTCAATATCAATTTAGGGGTAACCTAAAAAGTGAAATAATAATTTTTCATTCATTCATTTTCATAAATTTTTTTGGTGGGCTCCACTAAGGAATATACACCTGTTGGGCCATCTTTATCATCTTAATCTAGTGGACTTCTCCACCTTTCTCCTTTTTTCTTCCTCAACAAGTTTTCCCCTTTTTACCCTTCTTCTTTTGCATATATAACCCTCTTTTCACTTTTTTCAAATCAACCTTTTACTTTTACTTTCCAATTCTCTTTTCTCTTCCCTTTCACTTTTGAAATTTAAGTGTCAGATTACTGACACAAAGAGGTGTCACCTCTTCGATGGGTCGATCGCCTCCTGGCAAAGAGACAATCACCTCTTCTTGTTCAGGCGACTGGGCAAAGGGGCAATCACCTCTTTATGAAGAAGTAACGTCCCTTCGATGGGGCGATCACCTCTACGTATAGAGGCAGTCACCTTTTCGACAGTAATTGGCCAAAATTTTGCAATCTTTGCTTAAATACTGCTAATTAAACTCCCTAATTATTCCATAGCTTGATTCCTAGACTTTCAAAGCTGCTACGAATTTCAGCGGTGCTCGCATTTGGTATGATGGGTTCCTGGAAGGGATCAAGTCCTACATTTATGATACAAGCTTTTCAAACTTCATACTCACCCTTCTAGATTCTCAAGGGATCTTGTCTCTTTTGCTACTATTACTGGATCCCATGTGCAGGACATTCTGTTCCTTTTAACGCCAACCTGCATCAGATATCCCCTTATCGCGTTGCCTACATCAAGCATCTCCTAAGGATGATCCCAGATATGAAGGAGACTCATACTATTAAATCAACTCGATTCAGAGTCACTACATGCTGGAGAGAGTTGAGCTGCTACTACTGGCCACCAGATCGATAAGGTAGTGAGATCTTTCTCATCTACCTCTTTGGGACCATGCTTTTTGCTAACACAGTGAGCTTCATTGATCTAAGCTTTTTGATTCTCTTGAGAGATCTGGATCTAGTGGCTACATATGACTAGGTTTGTTACACTCTTGCATAGCTGTATCGGAGCATGGGTAAGACTATTCAAGGAGCTAGATGATTCAACAGGTTTTGGCATGCGATTCTAGTATTTTCTTCCTTTTCTTTCTGTCATTGGGTTTGGCTCGAATACTGCTATTATGATTTATTAACAGTTCTTTTTTTTTTTGCTGGATTAAGCTCTAGAATTCGAGCTGGTAGTAGGGATATCCCGTGTCTGTGACACTCCCTTCCCTGCCATGGCCAGGTGAGGCCCCAATAGAGCTTAGAGGAGACCTTTAGCTCGTGTGCATGTCCACAGTGAGCGTCTAAACACATTGACCTTCGAGGAGGTACCTAACAAACATGAAATTCTTATTAGTAATCATATAGGTATAATATTATCTCACTTATCTTATTTCATATTTTTGTAGCTGCGTTCAGACTTATGGGGCCGCAGACTGGTTGGAAACCTACTATGGTTTGCTCTATCCCGACATTGGTGAAGAGGGTACTGCTTCAAGGGCCTGATTGCAGGGTGTGGTACTTTGGCGAGAGGATATACTAGTGGCAACTTGGTGATAGGGTGAGACGACCACCATTTCCTCCTCCTCCTGAGATCTTCTGTGCATACTTATTAGAGGGAGAAGAGCTGAATCGGGCTGTTGAGGGAGCTAATGCAGTGGACTACTGCAAGAAGAGGAAGTCTCACTACTTGGACTTCGTATGGGCTCATATTCTATAGAGGGCACCTCTTTCTGGATCTACATTTTAGGTAAGCAAATAGTTTTACTAAGTATGCAATTTTACACTTTTATCTGTAAACATTATTTCCCTAGCTTAATTTTCCTTCTCAAGCACCGGCTAGGGGACCAGTTCCTTATCGCAGTCCCATTGTATAGTAGAGACCTCCCCAATGCCCGTGTATTGTACTGAGTGTTAAGGGTTCATCGGTTGAAGCACCGTCTCATGCTAGAGAGCCTTCTAGCTATGGTCTTTAAATGGTAGCTGGTAGGCTTGCTGCCCTTCCAGACCTATTGACTCGGTGTTGTGTGCCTTCAGGCGAGCTATCTCGCCAGTTCCTGACATTGGACGAGACCTTGGAGCTAGTGTTCATCCCAGAGGCTTCCACACATGTAAATTCTCTTTCCTTTGAAATCCTATTCTCAAATCTAACTTACAATAAGGTTAGTGTTAACCATTCATTGATTGTATAGATACCTAGAGATCAGGGAGAGTACATGTACCGGGTGATTGAGGCCCAGTGGGACTTCTTGATGAGCATCACATAGCAATGGAAGGTATCAATCATTTCCTATATCTATATGTATGCATGCTTTCATAATTCCTTACCTTTTCTTGTATTTTGATAGGATCGAGATGACTCCAGCCACGCTAGGATTACTGCTTTGGAGTGCTAACTAGTCGCCCTTTAGGTTGACGATGACGAGGAGGGTGACGAGGCTAGTGATGGTGAGGAGGAGGATCATACTGGAGGGGAGGAGCAGGCTCATGAGCATGCTAGAGATGGCAGCGATGATGATGGAGATGATCATGCTGATGATCCCGTTGACGATCCTGCTGATGACTCGGTCGATGAAGGAGATGATAAAGTGGATGATGAGTAGAGGACCAACTCATATCTGTTAGAATAGAATCATTTTTGCCCTCTAAATTGTTCTATTTTGTTTGCTTGGATAGGTCTTTCATTTTAGTTTTTTCACATTTTGCATTGAATGGATGATACAAGCTTAAACACATTTTTACTACATTTCAGATTAATTAAAGGAAATTTGATTATAGAAATTGCCTTCTCTGATAATTGAATCTTGATTTACAATATAAATATTTTAGCAAACACAGCAAAAATAAACGTCCTCTGTTTGTTGAAGATGCGTTGCCTCTTTGCGAAGAGGCGACAGGGAGTCACCTCAACATGCAGAAGCGTTTCCTGTTCGTAAAGGCGATCGCCTCTACAGCCCAATAAAATCCTTAACCTTCTCTAAAAATCTCCAATTTCACACTTTTGCCATTCTTCTCTGTAAGCACCCAATTTCGGGATAATTAGAGCATGAATGCGATAGAGGACCCGATGATGAAAATAGACTGTGAAATTAGATTTATTGGTTTTAAACTAAATTGTAAATTATTTTTAGGAACTATTGTTGTTATTAAATTTTTTTATATTTAAAATAGATTTTCAAAAAAAAATTAAGATTTTTTTTTAAAAAAAAAAAGAAAGAAAGTGATGAATGGGCCGTTAGGCCCATTCATTACCAATTTAAAAGACAAGATGGCCATTATGGCCATCTTGCATTTTTTACTGTGCTTTTCCAGTTTTTTTTTATTACCAGTTGAAAATCTACATTTTCGGTCGGAAATAGGCCACTTCCGCTTTTTTTTTTCAAAAATTTATTTATTTATTTATTATTTATCATTTAATTTTGATTAGGTTGTTTTGATAAATATATTTATTTTATTTGATAAATAAAGTGATAAATATATATTTTTATAGATAAATAATAAAAATAAAATTTTATTATCCTGTACCAATTTAGGGTTATAGATGGTGTCTCTTATAAATACATTATATTTTTTTGTACGTGAGGGAGGAGGGGTTTTCTTTTCTTTTCTCTCTAATTTTTCTAATTCTTAGCCGTCAACCAAAACACACCCACTTTTTTTTTTTCACTTACTTTTTTCAAGTTTTAACCGTGAATCAGATCCAAATAAATTAAAATCACAGACAAACACAACAAAAGCCACAGACTTTCATTAATGGTGATCACCTTCTAAGGGGAATCAATATTGCATCCATCAAACTAGTTCTTTTTCTATTCATTTTTCTTCTTATTTTATTTGATTATTTTTATTCTATTTAATTTTTATATGATTTGATTTAATTTTTATTTTTATCTTTTTATTTACTAATTCTTATTTATTTTTGTGTTTATGATTATGGATTGGGTGATTTGAATCCATGATGGAGAACAAAACCTATGAAGATCCATGGAATGCAATTGATTAAATTTTATATTTGAACGTAGTTTTATGATTTTTTATTCATTTATTTTGTAATTTTATTTTGTATTTTATTTTTTTGGGGTTGTAATTAATTT
>CATIWM010561000.1:0-15943 GCA_949671775.1 Mallotus repandus
AAGCAGAAATTAAGCACTAAATATCATATATAGGTACAACTTCCACAAATCAACTACAAAACCAAAACATTACAAATACACATATACTACCGATTATAAGTAATTATATGACTGCTATAAGATTCACATCATTTTCAAGGCCTACCACTCTCACCAAGACGATTAATCATGTACAGTGCATTACTGGTAACTCTAGCAACGTTAGTAATCTTTCTTTTCACACCACTCTTAATTTTACTCTTAACTTCTTCGAACCCATCAAGACAAGTGTCTTCATTAGTCAAAGCAGCACTAACCCATGTCTCAGCATTACTCATTTGCCACCTAAATGTCTCCCCTCTCAAATGCTTCAACTCGCCTAAGGTGTTGCTCAACTCATCCACCGAGTCAGATATCTGCTCTATACAGTCACTCAGCGCAGCTTTTTCCCTCTTAGATTTGAGCTCAGATAATGTCCTCAAGTACTTCGACACTTTACTTGCACGTCCCAGGGTGACTTTCACTGCTGCTTGAGCTAGGTCTCGTGGGGTGTTAGCTGGGCCAGAGTAAGTAGAGAGTGTGCGCATGCAGAGGTTAGGGTAACTTGCATGGAGGCATGATGAACGGACCAGATCTTGCGCAGGTGTGATGCTGTTGTTTGCGGCGGCGGAGTGGATGGAAAGGAAGAAGAGGAGAAGGGTAAAGAGAGAGATAAGAGGAGGCATTGCTCAATGCTTGCACAGTTATGGAGCTGTAGCTGCGAAGTTATGATGACACTAACTCTTGCTGACATGGGCTTTTTTAAGAGAGTTGAGTTTTAGTATGGGCATCGAGTTGGAGTTTATTCACGTTATTGCCATCAGATTTTTTTTTCTCAAATTTCAAAATTTGTATATGAATAGTGAGAAAATAGTCCAATAATAAATTTAATAAAATAATATTATAAATGTAGAATTTAAATTTTATAGTCATTAATTTAAAATTAATTTTTATTTAATTTAAAAAAATTATTATTTTTTATTTATTTACTAATATATATATCTTAGAAGTTGCTATTTAATTTATTGCTCCCGGTGTCTAATCCACAAGAGATCTTAGGAGTTCAAATCAAATTAGCTCAAATAAATAAAACTCTCTAAATATTTATTTTCTTTATATATAAAATTTGAATTTGATAACTTACTTAAAAAAAATTAATTTTTTTCCATTTAAACTAATAAATATTATTTAATGTATATTTTTTAGTAAAATATGTTTAATTTTGTCAATATAAATCATTTATCTTTTAAAAAATTTGAAATATAAAGAATTCAAAAATCAATATGACTAGCTATAATACGTTAAATTGGGGAAAAGGGTGGACAAGAGGAGTAAATGCAAAAGCAGCTAATAGAAGTTGGTAACCAAATTATTTGTACCACGTATTAACTGACCATGCTCTCGAGTCTTATCATTTTGTACAGTCAGGTTTACTTTTTCACGATTGCCAGCAGCAATTGCACACCTTTATGTGCATAATAGAGGCCATGAAGGTCTAACTATGCTTTGTCCCTTTCAATTCAAGTGTTAAAATTTAAAGAGCAAGGTAGAAGTAAATAGAGTTTGATTTATGCTGTAATCCTACAATTCCATGGTCATTAAGGGAAACACTTATAGTTATAGGCTTACCTAAAGGAGATGTGTGTCCTTATTTAATGCCCATATATGTATAGATGATTGGATATATGGACAATATCAAGTGACTTTCACATACCCACTTCTGAATTATTGCCAAAGAACATGCATAATGGGCCATTAGAACCAATTTTGATGACTTTTAGTAGATAAAACAACACTTGCGTCTATATAGGATCCACAAAAATAGTGGGCTGAAGATAGATTTTGCTAATTTTTCAGCTCTGTATACTGAAGAGGAGAGCTAAACCCTTGTCTGGGTTTTAATAAACATGGCAGATGATACAAACCTAATTATTATTTAAGAATATAATTGCTTTTCAGATTGATGGGTATTGAAACCTGATTTTAACATGGGTCCTCGAAGGCGAAATCCAGGTAGATATAGGCCCCTGATATGAATAGATTATCGAATCTATCTAACCTCAAATCATCTTTTGTCACTACATGATCTGCACCATTGATCCAAAAGCTAGCATGAATTTTTTTTTTTTTTTCTATACAAGCTCTGAAACAAGACATGTGCCACGGACAGTCACAGAGTAGCAGTGGGCTACAATAATATCATGCCCCACCTTTAAAGCCAAAAATGGAGTTAAAATTGTATTATATGGAGTGTGAGCAAGAGGGTGTGATTAAAAATAATAGAATCAGTATCAATGCACACACACTATACTTATGCAGTTAGATAAGATTTTTAGCTCACCTAATTTGGAAGACTTTTTACAGGGATGATTAACATTTCATAAGAGGAGGGTCAACTGGTCCCATATGTAATAGTGTTAAATTGATTTTAATTTCTTTTTCAATGCACATAAACAGCTTTTTACCCGTAGAATCAGGTCATATCCATGAAGATTTGGTATCCAAATGGGGATGTGGTTTCTTATAAACGTATCATTAATAAACAAAAGATATAAATGGAACAAAAATAAATCGCAAATAGATCAATCTAGCTAAAAACATATATAACTACCCTATGCAATTTTAAATGTCTTGTCTACCTGCAACTGTTTCAACATATCTCTAACCTTTTTTTTTTTTTTTTGAACAATAACATATCTCTAACCTTTTCACATCAATGCCAAGTTTTCCTTTTTTGCAGGTTGAATATTAATGCTATTTATTCTTATGTATATGCAATGCAAGAAGCCAGAAATTGCATCCGCTGGATCTAGCTATGAACCAAGAAATACATACATTTTACCTATTTTGATCATTGAATTGGTTCAGCTGGGTAACTTCTCTATTTATCTTTTTAAAATATTTAGTGATGTTTTTAAGTGCATTTTTTTTTATAATTAGATCAGGTGGTTAAATCCTATAAAAATAAATGAAGAAGCCCTGCTATTTTCAAGAGAATATCTACACCTTCTATCACTTGAACTACTCGTGAGGAATTTCTAAGTGCATTTCAATTCATAAAAATCACACCTTATGGTTACACCCAAAAAGAAAAGTTAGATTGAATTAGAGCATACTCAAACCCTTAACAGAAAACGTTAATAGTCTCAATTCTTGAAGCTTCACGTTCCCTACAAAACATAAATTGTGTTGGCTGGGGAGGGTTTAGGTTGGAAGGTTGATGACAGCAAAAATCACAAACACCATTTCCAAAAACCTTTGAATTATGTGTCTCAGTGCATTGAAAGCAAGAGGGTGGTGCTGGTGTTTATATGGGGACAACAGGACAAGCACCCGTGCTGTTTTGGCTGGAATTCTGAAAAGGGGCCAATTCCCATGTGAATATATACATATTAGTGGCAATCAATAAGCCAATATATATAACAAAAGTTGGATTTATGTAGCAGCAAGAAAAAGAAAAGGGTCCTCCATTAAACCTAATAGATGCTGCTGTTACATCTACAATATAGTCATTGATGCAGTTTTTGATTGGCAAATACATAGGCCAATATTAAATGTGGCTGGAGCAAGCATTGCCCCACAAAGTGAAATGATTTGTTCAATTATTATTATTTTGTGTGTGTTTGTATGTGTGGGTTAATCAAAGTAACGAAGTGTACCATGCACAATGGGCAACGATGCTTTTGTTGGCATGCTGCAGAGTTCAGGTAACTGCTGCAAGCTAGGATGTGTTAGATTGTCTCTTTTCCAGCTCATCGGGAGCCTCAGTTCCTAGCTAGTGCCACTCCTACCAGAATTGACGGTGCCATGGTATTCTGATCTTTAGTTAGATTTATGGAATGTGAAACCCGTAGTAGGTGATTTAATTCAAGGGCAGAGCTACATTTTATAAGTTCATTTCTGCCATTTCAACAATTCCAGAACTATTGCTGTTAATCAGTTACATATTTAATCTCAAGCTGTCATTAAACAATTGTTGCTGTCTTCTCGCAATTTAGAACGAAAGATTATTTAGAAAATTAAATTATTGAATACATACCATAAAATTTGAATATTTTATATTTAATTAATAAAAATAATATATATATATATTGTGATAAAATTTTTCGGTATATGAGAGATCAGTTAAGAGTACTGGGGTCAAAGTAAAACATACAGTAGGCGCCAGTAGTGTAGATACGCCTTGCAACTGGACAGGCAATTTCTGGTAGGTTCATGAGAATTCTTGCATATTGCATGAAAAAGAATATACCATATGATGTGCTTTCGTCTTTTGGGTTTTAAGTTTCAAGAGGACAAATCTATTAAGAATTGTGCATCATTTTAGCTAATTATTATGATTTTGGATGCTTATCCAGAAGAGATCAAGATAAGTAAAGCCTCCTAAGCCAATGCTTTGCTTCGTTATACATCGTACCTAACCAAAATCAACGAAAATACTTATCATAGATGCTCACAACAAAACAAAAACTAGTATTTTCCACGCACTACATGCTAGTTTTTTATTTAAAATTAAATACATCAAATTTAAATGGTATAATTTTTCATTATAAGGAAAGAATATCAGAGAATAAAAATTTAAATATACTCTATATATTTAAATATTTATATTTTTTACCGTCAATGCCTATTTTGATGATTGCTTGTATTTTTTTATTGGATTCATATAAATTATATATCTTACAAGAAGAGCTAATTTAACACACTTTTTTTCTTTAATGTTAGATATCATAGTAGGTGGAAGCCAAGTAGGCCAATAATTGAAAGTTGAGACACAAAAAAAGACTAGAAAGACAAAGTAAAACCTACATAGTATTCTAACTATTCATCGCATTTGATTAGACATTTAAATGCAATGTGTATTATATTTTTGCAGTGATGGGGATGCAAGCTGACCTTAGGTTCATCAAATTGTTAGAGAATATGCGAATTAAGCACAAGGACGATGACCATTGTAGCTAAGCTGGGTGGCTCCTGTCAAAGAAAATAAACTTGGACGTGTGTGTTCGTGTCATGCGCAATCATGTTTTTTATGAGGCTTTTCCAAGTGGGCCAATTGTGCCTTAGTTTTGAGGCAAAGGCCGGCGGCTAGTCGAATCGAATCAACAGATGTAAACTCCACTGGACTTGTGCCCACAACAACATTAGTCACCACCATATCCTTCTTATAGTGACACAAGGGTACCATTGCACAAAGGCACATTAGTCGCTAAATTATTTGTTTTCTCTCTTTTTTAGTGTGGTGAAGAATGAAGATGAATTGTTGGCTAGATATGTGAGATGAGGGGGAGAGTAAGCTCTTGTGTTGAAGAAGCATCTGTTTCCTTGTGATAAATTAATTGAAATTTAATAAAAAAAACTGAATTGGAGTTGGGACCAAATAATTGTCTTTCAGCATACACACAGCCACAGCATTTTTATTACACAAAAGGAAAAAAAAAAGGCAATCTCTAGAAGGTCCTCAAGGCATGAAGCAATTAATTATTCTTGAGATTAATGAAATAATTAATTTAACTTAATTGTGGGTCAAGTAGTGTCTGTCTTTGGTTAAAGTAAGAGGTTTGGTACCCTTATTCTTCTTCAGGATTTTGCTATGTTGTACTCAAACAATCAAAAGCCATTTCTAGATAAACAAATTTAAAAGTAATAATCATCAATTAGTAGGTGCGACAACAGAAGACTAAAGTTCAACCAAGCAATAATTATTAGCTAAAATTATCATGTATTTTAATTCATAGTTAATTACAGATTATATGATATAACAAAGATACTGTTTTTTTTAACATGGTACATAGAAGAAATGATATAACAAAGATACTGTTTTTTTTTAACATGGTACATAGAAGAAAAGAAATTTGAGAATTCCATTTTGATCATCCACAATATTTTTTCAATGTTTAACCATTTGGTCAAGTTCTCACAAGACAGAACTACTACTCCCTGATTAGAGAGACTTAATCCAAAATACTACATAAATAAAATCATTGCTTGGTTTTAAAATGTTTGCTTAATTTGCAAAATATATTTACATTTAAAAGCTTTAATCAAGAAGCTAAGCAATTGAGCTTCTTCTAATTAATTATAGACTAATTAATTCACCAACCATTACCCAACAACACAACCTGATGAGCTGTAGTTTCCTCTTGTAACATCGTCCCATAATCTAACAACGTTGCCGTTAATCACCGTCAAATCTTGAAACCGGTACCATCCTCCCATTTCTCCTATTCTCGTCCTTAACACAACTCTCTCCCAACTCTCCGGCCACACCCCACACCCACCGTAACCCCACTCTCCGACCACCGGTAACTCTTCACCATGACCGTTCCCATAATCACTCTCTCTATCTTCGTCATAATACATTGTAAACTTCCCTTTGGCAACACCGTCAACATCATCAAAACCTGAAATTAATCTTGATATTGTCGAAGCTACAGTATCGACTGAAAATGATGATGGAGTTGGAGGAGGCTGAATAACAGTAGCCGAGTGAGGAGGTTGCTGCGCCTGCGACGTTTCAAGAACCGGAGATGGCTCAGTCGAAGACACTCGTGGTGGCTGCTCGGATTTAACGACGACACCGGCAGCTCTGAATCTCCAAAAGCTAACAGCTGCAGTGACAAGAGCAACCCATGCCCAAAGATTGTTGACAACTGTAAAGATCCCAAAGTTAACATAATCAAACACCAAAGCTTCAATCATTTGAGAATCTAACACGCTCATCTTTGATTTTATCAATTTGTGGGTATCAAAGATTCACGATTTTTTTTTTCAAGATTTTCAAGAAATGTATGTTGTGCTGTGGGGATGAGGAGGGCAATTAAGGCCTAAGAAATAAAGAAAGAGAGGAAATGGGTATATAAGAGGAAGCGGAAAAGAATGAGAGGCGTTGGATGAAGAGGTATGAGAGTAGGATCTAATGGGAGATGCTGAGAATCGAGAGCAAAAGATGCTTATTTTGATGGGTAGATCCAAAATATATACCAAAATTCTGCCAATTTGATCTTTTGAACTAATTATATTATATATACATGGTCCAAAAGTACACGTGTAAGGTTAGGAGCGGGTCTAGTTTTCGCTCCATATCCTTCTTTCGATGCTGGCCACTATAAAACAAGGAAAGAGAGATATAGAGGGGAAGAGGGGGAGAGAGAGGGTATGTGAAGTATGAAAACATGACTGTGAGGTGACGGTACCTACACGTGGTGACACGTCGGAGGTCCGTGAGGAATTCTTTACTGCCTTACGTTTACCTTCCTTGGTACATACTTGTGTTTTGTTTTCATACTCCTCGCTACCTAAAGTTTAAGCTCAATTTAACTTTCAAACTCAAAAGTACGAATTCGAGTAAATAAAATTTTTTAATTTTTAAAATTTAAATTTGATTCGAGTTCGAATTTGATTTTGAACTCCCCTCGATTCGATCATGTATTATAGTTATATTAAAATAAAAAAAATAAAATGATAAATATATATAAATTTGATTAAGTTCGCGAGTATATCATGTCAAATATTTAAGAATTCAAGCTAGACTAATATATTCGCATAACTCGACTTGATAATAATGAAGTTAATTTTAAATTTTTTGAGTTAATTCTGAATAGCTTACAAGTCGACTTGACTCGGTTACATCGCTAATCTAAATTATTAACTCATTTTTTAATTCATAATTATTGTGATTAATTGATAAACAATTATTTTTATTTAAATGATATTTTAAATTAAAATTATAATGTAAATAGTCATAGTAAATTAATTATCAAAACTCTTCTAAATCTCTTCAATGGAATTAGTTGAATTCGATAAACGTTTTAAAAAAAATTATAAACTGATTTGTTCTTTTTAATCATCACCAAATTATAGACACCTTTCATCTAAAAAACATCTAAATTTATTTTATGCATATTTTTTTTCAAAATTAATTGATTTTAATAAAAATAAATTTTCTATTATGTCTGAGCATATTAAATATTTTTAAAATATTGTGAAAATTAAAATTAGACTATAATTTCATGATAAAAATAATTTTTTACAAAGAGGAATTTGGAACTTACTGTTTATTTATTTTTAAATAATAACACTTAATTAAATGCTTTACAAAATAATTTAGATTCACATATATATATAAATAATTTTTTTATGGGTACTGATTTGAAAAATAAGATATAAAATTATTAGAAAAATGTGCAAAATTTTGAAGCATTTCTAGAATTCATTTTAATAATCTTTAAAGGTATTATTGTTACATGTTGCAAATTGTAAATGTGTGATTGGGGTGGGTTAGGGTCATATATGCGCGTACGGTATTCAAAGTAACGTTTTTAGGAGGCATGTGATACACGCATGGTCAAATTGTTAAACTTTTTTTGTTAACAATTTATAAAACATTGTTTAAAAAATTAATTTTCATTTGAAAATTTTAAAAAATTGTTATATTAACAGTTTTTTTTTTTAACTGATACTCTTAGTATATGGTAATTACAATGGCTTTGAATTATTTTAAATGATTTATAACTGGGTAAAATTATTATAACACCTATCTTTTTAACAATAAAACTTAAATTCAAAAAAAATTAAAAATTTTTACGACTTAAAATAATAATAGACGTTGACGTTTTTAATAGGCATATGATACACACATGATACATGATTAGCATCGGTCAATATAAAAATTTATTTCGTTATAAACTATTTCCTTTGAACACGAATAATTCTTCAACCGAGTGAGAGTGACAAAACAATGTGTATGAACACTATAAACAATTTCACTCAAATTGTGGACAACTGGACATATTCAATTAATTGTTTAATTCCTACTAATATATAGTAGATTAATAATAATGTGTTTAAAGCAATTGGGTAAAAGAGCAAGTGGTAATTAATTGATTTTTTTAGTCTACTTACGTTAATAATCAAATTAATTATTGGGATTAAACTTATGTATAATTAAGTCATTTAATTCAACTCAACCTAAATGCAAAGCAAAGAAAAGTTATTGATTGTGTTTTTGGTCATTGGGCAGGAAGGTAGGGTTTGTTCAGCTTGATATACAGAGCGAGTTAATTTTAATTTGATAATTGCGGTCTAACTATAACTATATATTTCAATGAAAGGGCAAAAGATAGTGAACTACATCATAAATGATAAAATTTCATTGATTATATATATTTAAATTTGAAACATCTATAATTTTTATAAATAAAAACATTAATACGTGGTTGAGGCTATAGGTTGAATCCTGTGAATTGTACGAGAAAATATAAATGCGGTGGATAAACATTGAATCGATGAAAGGTTAATGGAAAGTGATGGTGGACGGTGGACCATATTTTTGAGCATATAGAAATAGGAAGGACTGCAATCCAATTGGTTGTCTAGAAATGTGGTTTTGGGTTTGGATTAAACGATTGAATGGCCCACGTTTTCCTGGCTTCGGACTTCTTGTTGTTTTACCCTGAAGCAGGCCATTTGAATCCAACTTCCCTTCGGTGATTCTGTCACCAAACATGGAATGGACCCAAAAGTTTTTTTTTTTTTTTAAAGGAAAGAAACAACTAAAACATGATCATAACTTTTATAAAGTTTTTTAGCTACTTTTATTTTATTTTTTAAAAAGATAAATCATTTGTTCGTTGAAAATAATATAAATAAAGTTATAATTTAAAATATCAAAATAAAATATTATTATTATTTAATTTATTATTTTCGTTTTTCAATTATATTGATAGAACTCTTTTAATTTATGAAATAATAGGATAAATTGAAAAATTCATATATTAATTTGTCATAATTTTAAAAATAAAATAAATCGGTAAAAACAACTAAAATTGATAATAGAGTAGCAATAACCCTAATTTAGAAAAAGAAATGGTTTGAGTTGGGGGCGGCTATGACGTTGGTTTGATTTGGACATATCAATACATATTTCTAATTTGTGAAATAATTAAGACCATAGATATGTCCCTCAAAAAAAAAAATGACCATAGATATGGTAGTGGTGTTTCTAGTGCCTATTTTGCTGTAAATGAGCTTAGTCCCTGCCATGGACCTTGCACATTTTCTTCTCCACTTTTTTTTTTTTTTTTTTTTAACAATCGTTTTCTTCTCTACTTGGTTGCTCTATAAAAAAGGATGTTAATTATGAAGATTTTTTTTTTTTTAACCATTGGAGAAGGAAGGGGTGAGAAATTTGAACCCTTGTTTCCTACAAAGATGTCAAACCCTCTATCACTATATTAGTGGGAAGCTGGCTGAAGAAAACCTTTGAAATTTAGAAAATTATGCAATATGATATGAAATATGATTTGTTGTTGAAGGAACATTGAAATCGTGCCTACGCCTCCATTGAGTACATTAATTGAAGTTTATAGCCATATAATTACAATTAATTAGACTTTTTTTAACAAGTGAGGGAATTTCACCTTTACGGTAGCGTGAAATTAAACTCATAATTTCTTAATATTGTAAGGATAGTTTTTATTATTTAATTATTTATTTTTTCATAATTAATTGGACTTATTATTTTATAATTGTTCATAAGTAATATTTTTTTTAATGAGAAATTATTACGTAAGCCTAATGCATAATACTACATAAAAATCTTTCCAATAAAGAACATTTTTTAATTTAAATGATACAAAATGTAAATTTCTCAAATAAAATTTTAAATTTTATTCCTTAAGAGTTTATATGATTCGATTCAAAATGAATTTAAATTTACATCGTTACTGATTGTCAAATTTAAATAAAAAAGTTCTTCCAAATAACAAGTTATAAAACTTAAAATTTTATAATTTTGAAAATACTAAAATTTATTATTTTTTAGTGAAAACTACATTTATGTACCATTACAGCAAATAATTGTATATCAAATTATATAACTGCAAGAAAAGCCATATTAATAAGGAAAAATTGGCACGATTTTGATCCAAACTTCGTCACTAGTTGTCCAGTTGGATAGATTAGATAATCACAAAACAACACAAATCAAAAAACTATTAGGTCTACTAGTAGGTACATATGTTCTTATTATAATGGATTTGGAGGTTAGGAGTTATTATATTTCTTCACATGTAACAAAAAATGAATTTTTTTATTAGCAAAGACTTAAGGTGAGTTTGTTTGTTTGGTGAAAATTAAAGATGAGAATCGGAATTGAAATGGACGATTCTGATTCATAATATTTGTTTGGTTAAAATTAACAAGAGAATGAGAATGTTCCTTCTTTTTTTTAAGGAATAACTTTTGATTCTCTTGAAATCAAGTCAAATCAATTATAAATTGGTCAAATATTTAAATATTATCATTTATTTTTTAAAATTTATAAATAAAACATATAAATTAATAATATATTAAATATTTGAATAAAAATATTTATTAAAAGTAAATAATTTTAATAATTTTTTAAAAATGATAATAATAATATTTTTATAAAAATATTTTATAATGCATAATTATAATTATAATTTTAATATATAAAAATAATTATAATGTTGATTTTTTATACATTAAAAAATAATTAGAAAATATTTTTTCATCAAAAAAATTTTAGTTGTTAAATGATATTTGATTTTCATTCCTATTATCATTCTCTAATAAAATCAAACACTTTCTTCAAATTTTCATTCCCTTTCCTATTCCTTCCGATTCCGAAATACAAATCAAATGCCCCCTTAATATTATAGTCTAAAAATATTGCATAATCTAAAAATATATTTTTTTATATAAACTATAATACTTAATATTATAGTGGTTCTGTGAATATATCTAATATATCCATTGAAAAAATTATATATAAATATTAAATACATTTTATATAGTTAAAAAAATATGGCTTCTATATGGAGACCTAACAATATAAACAAATTTTATACACATGCCAAATAGATTCTATATAGTTAAAAATAAATAAATTATTACCAATATTTATTGGTTCAAGTGTTAAATAATTTTTCTTTTTGGGCGTTTATTTAACTTAAACTCTGAAATAATTAAAATTTTTAATTAAATATATCAGATGTAAAAATAAATAAATAAATAAAATAAATGAATGATTAACATATTCGGTAGTTGGAACATAACTTCAACAATATTTTTGTGTTTATATATATATATATACACACACAACTGGTTGTTAATGTTAATTAATTACTAATTAGTAGTTTGGTAAGACTCAAAATAAAGAATGATAATCATATACAATATGTAGTAAATAAACATATAATAATTAGATTTACGCTGTAATGAACATTTAGGTCTTGGTAAGTGTTGTTTTCACTTCACAATCACATGCTCTTGTGTTGTTTAATTAGGCATTTTTCTTCGGATGTAATTGGTAATGAATTGTTTAATTAATAATTACGCGTTTCTTTGGGTGTAATTAACTTGAGTAAGACTGTTGGCAATTGGGTAGTTACAAAAATTATCATCATATTAGCTTTCAAAAAAAAAAAAAATCATCATATTCTTTTTCCTATACATATAATGTTTTAATTTAATAAACAAACATCATAGTATTATTATAGATATAGAAATGTTGTTATCCTTGTCGGGTCAAATATATAAAAATTAAATTTTTTTTTTTTTTCATGAGAGATTGAGCTTAATTATTCTATTCCACAGTTTCCATTCCACGCATTCGCACACTTAAATTAATATATTAATATAAACTTTAGAATAAATATAAAGTTTGTAGAATTGAATTCAAAAGTTCACAATCCTAACAACTTTTTGCCGTGGTAAAAGGTGCTATATGTGCTACTTTTGACAGTTATCAATTGTCCAAGTCCTTTTTGCTTTTATTTTTTCTTTTATGATTAATTAATTTATCAACTCGAATGTCCGCATTTTGTAGCTTATAGCTTAATAGTTTAGATGATGAACACTATAAGATGAGGTTATGAATTCGATTCCCTACTCATTTCTTGACCTCCCAATTATTAAAAAAAATTTGAAGAAAAACATTATTTAATGTATAATATATGTTTGTAATTAATAGTAATTATGCATATAATATCAAGTTTAAATCTCATATGATAATATATTAAATATCAAAATATGTATAAATTAATTTTGGAAGCATGAATATATTGAAGCATATATTAATTTCTGATTTGTTTTAAATTTTTATGGTGTAATTTATGCCGGATGAAAATTTTGATTGATAACAGGAAGTACGAATCAATTTATTAATTAAAACAGTTTGTTAATTAAGTCATCATGACTAATAAGAGTACTTTATGGAGTTATGTCAATAAAACATAAAATAAAATTCTTATTTAATTAGATTAATTAATATTTGATGCGAGCTTTGAATCAAAAGATCTTGATTCTTGACCAGGGACCATAAGCTTGAAACCACTTACCTTAAAATGGTCACATTTTGAGTTCATCCGTTGTTTTGGTAAAAATATAATTAAGCATTTGCATGGACTTTGATTTCAAGAAAGCGTACACACTTATATATTCAAATTCTATATTCAAAATTAACTAGAGACATAGAAATTAATTCAATTTCTTTAAACTTCTTCCAAATTTCTGGGGTGTTTCCATTATTCCTCTTAATTAGCAATTAAAAATAACAAATAAAAAGATTCATCAACGCATCATGCACATAGTATAGTTTTTTTACCAATGAAAAAAATGGCCTAACAATTATTTTTCTCCTATACTATTGCGGATTTCGAATTTTGTAATTATTAATTTAAAAAATTATTAATAATTAAAAAATTAAACACCAAATTAATCTATAAAGATAATAAATTTTTTTAACAATTAATTTAATATAATTATATCATCATTCGAACTAAAAAATTATGTAAATGAAAATAATTCATGTCAATTGATTTAATTAATAATTATTAATATATTATTATCTATTTTTTAGACCTTTTTATTAGTTAAATAATGTCTAATTTTCCTTCTTAATTCTCAGTATATTTGCTGACAGCTGCTCAATTGCTTACCTCAAAATTGAGAATTTTCTTTGTTGTTTAATCATGTGGAAGAGAAGTCCTCTCTGGTGGCTTGGAAAATGAACACAAACCTGGCGTTAATGAACAACAAAATCAAACTGCAGAAAATCATTGGGATCACTCACACTCAGTGGTGTCAATGCACGGTGTCCTTTTAATTTCTCTTTGCTGATCGATCACATTTTCTCTAAATTAAAAAAAAAAAAATTAAGTTAAGAACAATATATATAATATATAATTTATTTAACAGGGTATTATCAGAAGTCAGAGGAATACAACAATTACAATATTATTATAATGCTAACGGCATCTGTCATCCAAAACACTAAATCGGTGCAAGTTTTGCACTATTTTGATATTTTTACTGTAATTTGATTTCCAACCCAAAAAATAAATTATACTGAAAAAAAAATATTTCTTATATATTCTTTTATTTTTTTTTATTTTTACTACTTCCTTATTTTTTATCATTGTGCCCATACTTTTATTTTGTACATATTTATCCAATTTACATATTATTAGTATTTTTTATATATATTATATAATTAATTATTATAATATATTAATAAAAATATAATTAAATTATGAATTCTCTTAATTCAATTTTTATACAAGTGAAACTATTAAAATAACAGTAAAATAAATATTAGATTTAATAATAAAAATATAAAAATATTACAATTTATTTAATTAAAACATACATTCAATAATTTTATATTATTTTATTAAAAAACAAAATAATTATTCCATTAAAAAGAAACTAAAATAATGTAAACTTGAAATTGATCTCAAACATTACAAGTTTAAAAGTATGACTTTTTTGTAATTAACTAAAAAAGAAATGAATAGCGTTTGGTGAACAGTACACAACAAATTTGTTGTGGCATTATTCATTAACATCAAATTAATGTTGAAAATGGGCGCTACATTGGAGCCATCAAACACCAATTGTATACGCAAATTTGATGTTTTGCATATACATTGGAGATGGCCTAAGGCTATCATTAATTATAAATATAACAACTAAACTATTAATATTGCTATTATTACAATTATATATATATATGCATGAAATAGAGAGGAAAAAATTGAATTGTTAATCTATACATGTCTTAAAAAGAAATTATATCACTAAGCTTTTTAACTTTCAACTCGAGTATATATATATATATATATATATATAGATGTTTCATAAATTTAAAAAAAATTAAAGCCAAAATAATACAAAGCATTTAGAAGATATTGAGAGCTGGTTGTCCCTGCCAAATAATACAAGAATTAAATTCTACACTTTGAAAAGTTCATAATTGTTTGAATTCAATTCATTTTACCTTTAAAAACTAAGGCCCTTTTAAAAGAAACGAAACCATGTTAGAACTAACGACATAATTTTGAAAAAAATTTACTTTGGCTGAACGCATAATTCATTCAAAATATGGCCTAAAGTGAAAAATTTCTATTGCATGAATAAGTATAATGCCATGAATATTGTACACTATTGAGATCCAATAATATTCCTTGCTCACTACAAGAATCTGTCAATTTAGCGATGGAATTTAGCGACGGAATTTTCCGTTGCAAAATAGCAACGGATTAGCGACTAAAAAAGCACCGCAGTGACAGAATGTAGTCAAATAATAGAATTGATTTATTTTAGCGACGGAAATAAAATTTCATCGCTAAATTAGCGACGGAAATGAAAATTCGTCGCTAATTTAGCGACAGAAATTAAATCCGTCGCTAATTTTGCGACGGAAATAAAAATCCGTCGCTATTTTAGCGACTGATTCAATTTTCGTAGCCAATTTAGCGACGGATTCAATTTCCGTCGCTAAATTTTGATTTCAAAACTTTATTTTCATTTTATTCCAAATTTAATCATGTTAAAATATTAATTAATGTTTATTTAAAATATATATATATTATTTTTATAAAATATTATTTTTAAATTA
>CATIWM010561417.1:0-42360 GCA_949671775.1 Mallotus repandus
ACACACACACGTATAATTTCACTATTCCCACTATTGGGGCTATTACAATAATCTACTGAATAATAAAATTAACTACAACTAAAAATAAAATAAAATTATGAAATAAATGAATAAAAAATTATAAAACTACATTCAAATACACAATCTAATCCATGACATTCCATGGATCTTCATGGATCTTGTTCATCACCACGGATTCAAACCACCCATCCAAAATCATAAACACAAAAAGAAATAAAGATTAGTAAATAAAAATAAAAATAAAATGAAATAAAATTAAAATTAAATGGAATAAAAAGATCAAATAAATAAAAAAAGAGTAGAAAGAAATGATTTTGATGGATGCAGTATTGATTTCCCTCAGAAAGTGATCACCATTAGTGAAAGCCTGTGGCTTTTATTGTGTTTGTCTGTGATTTTGATTTATTTGGATCTGATTTACAGCTAAAACTTGAAAAAGTACGTAAAAAATTAAGAAAAGTGGGTGTGTTTTGGTTGACGGCTAAAAATCAGAAAGAGGTGGAGAGAAAAGAAAAAGAAAAAACCTAGCCCCCAAAAAAACCTCCCTATGTGAAAGAAAATCACGTATTTATAAAGACACCATCCTGTAACCCTAAATTGGTTACAGGATAAAAATCAAATAAATTATTTTATTATTTATCTAAAAAAAAAAAATTTATCTACACATTTATCTAATAAAATAAAAAAAATTATCAAAACAACCTAATCAAAATCTAATAATAAATGATAAATAAATAAATTTTGAAAAAAAAAAAAAAACGGGTGGTTCAATTTCCGACCGGATATACAGATTTCCGGTCGGAAATCTGTTATTAAAAAAAAAAAACGTAAAACCAATTGAAAAAAATCACCAATGTGATGAATGGGCCTAACGGCCCATTCATCATTTTGTCTTTTTTTTTTTTGTTTTTTGAAAAATTTAAATTTTTTTTTTGAAAATCTAAAAAAAAAAAAAATTAATAATAATAATAATTAAAATAAAAATAATATTTCCTAAAAATAATTTACAATTTAGTTTAAATCCAATAAATCTAATTTCACAGTCTATTTTCATCATCGAGTCCTCTGTCGCATCCATGCTCTAATTATCCCGAAATTGGGTGCTTACACTTGCTATAGCCTAATTTTGGTGTGCACCAAAATACATTTTCATTAATTTTGAATATATATATATATACATATATAGAAAAACATGTTTGATCAAAAACAAAAAATGAGCTATCACCTAATTTTGGTGTATACACAAAAAAAAAAAAAAAGATCTTATGAGCTTTTGTACAAAATCCATTGTATATAGAAAGTAACAGATTGAGAGATGAAAGGAATTGATACCTTTGTATTGAAATTTGAGAGAAGAATATATACAACATGAATTACAACTAAAGATCCTATTTTAATGAAAGTCAGCTAACAAAATCTGAACAAATTAATTTAAACAGATTTACACAGTGGTTCTTTTATTCTAAGAATCGTATACAATTGTTATGCCCCCTCAAGATGGACGTCGTTTAGAAAGTCCAATCTTATCTCTAAATAGATGAAATTGTGAACGAGGTAAAGCCTTTGTTAAAGCATCAACAAGCTGGTCTGCAGAGGAAACATTTGCCATATGCAGAGTTCCATTTTGAGCTAAATCACAAATGAAATGAAAATCTATAACAACATGCTTCATGCGAGAATGGAACACAAGATTAGAACAAAGCTGCATAGGTCTAACATT
This sequence comes from Mallotus repandus, assembly GCA_949671775.1. Taxonomy (NCBI): domain Eukaryota; kingdom Viridiplantae; phylum Streptophyta; class Magnoliopsida; order Malpighiales; family Euphorbiaceae; genus Mallotus; species Mallotus repandus. Next base: position 1,742 of record CATIWM010561417.1, read on the forward strand.
ATCACAGTAAATCACTGGACACTGAAGCAATTGAATGTGTAATTCTATCAATAAAGACCATACCCATCATAGCTCAACAGTTGTATTAGCGATGGACCGGTACTCTGCCTCAGTAGAAGAACGTGCAACAAATCGTTGCTTCTTTAAACACTAAGATATCATATTCTTTCCCAGATAAATGACATATGCTCCAATATATGTGAGATCATTTTTGTTTTCGCCCCAATTTGAATCATAAAAAGCATGTAAACTAAGAGTGGAATGGCGAGACAAGTGTATACCATCAGAAGCAGTCCCAAGCAAATAACGCAAGAGGCGTTTGACACATGCCCAATGTTCTATTGTTGGCTTCTGCACGTATTAGGATAGACGGTTGACAACAAATGCAACGTCTGGCCAGGCAATGAGCAAGTATTGGAGACCACCCACAAGAGCTCTATATTAGGTAGTATCAGTCAGAGTAGTGCTAGAATTCATTGTGAGATTGGTGTTGGAAATAAGGAGCATTTGTACTATTTTAGCCTCAAGCATTTTAGCTTTAGCAAGCAACTCCATAGTGTACCTTTGTTGAGAGAGAATAATCCCTTCAGGTGTAGAAACAATTTCAATTCCTAGGAAATAAGACAAGAGTCTGAGATCCTTTAGAGAGAATTTCTTGGCAAGAGTAGTTATAAAATCATTGACAACTGAAACATCACTTCCAGTGACAATCAAATCATCAACGTAAACAATGAGATAAATAACATGAGTAGCATCTTTATAAACAAACAAAGAGGTATTTCAAGTGAATTCTTAAAACCAATTTGAACAAGATAATTGTGAAATTCTTGGTACCAGGCCCTAGGTGCTTGCTTGAGACCGTATATTGCCTTTCTTAGCTTGCAGACATGTTCCGATTTGTTATGATCAGTGAAACCTGGAGGTTGAGCAATGTAAACATCTTCAAACAAAGTGCCTTGTAAAAAAGCATTATTGATGTTCAGCTATCACATTTTCACTCATTCATTATCGCAATGCATAAGACAAGTGTGACAGTTTTTGGCTTCACTATAGGGCTAAAGGTGTCATGATAGTCCACCCCTGGACGTTGATTGAAACCTTTAGCAACCAAATAGGCTTTGTACCTGCAATAGAGCCATCAAAGTTTCGTTTAGTACAAAAAACCTATTTACATCCAACAAGATTGTGGCTATTTTTTGGTGGAACCAAGTCCCAAGTCCCATTTGTAATCAAGGCATTGAATTCATCTACCATGGCTTTGTACCATTTTGGATTTTTAAGAGCTTGAGAAATTGTTGCTAGTTCAAGGTCATGGATGGTAAAAAGTTGAGTATGAAGATTAAGTTTTTGAGGTGGCTTGTGAATATTATTTTTTGATCTGGTGGTCATGGTATGTGTGGTTGGGTTTGGGTAGGGTTGCATTCTAGGTGGTAGGAGAGCTACGGTGTTGGTTGGTTGTCGCAGTTGCTGTGAGACTTCCGCCATAGATGACGTAATGAGTGGCTGAGGAGATGATGACGGTATGTATAAGGGTGGTGGTATCTAAGTGGCTATGGAATTTGATACAAACTGAGACTCTTGAGGAGTTATACTTTGAAAAGGAAAGACTGACTCTACAAACCTCACATGTCTAGATATAAAAATCTTTGAAGTTTGCAGATCCAAACAATAATAGGCACTTTGAGAGAGAGAGAGAGTAACCAATGAAAATACAGGGTTTCTAATATATTTGATGTGTATTGTCTCAACTAGGGATAATATAGACATCCAAAATTTTGACTTTTGAAAAATTAGGAGACTGATTAAATATCTTCTCATATGGGGAGCTGAGATTTAGTGTGAGAGTTAGCATACAATTGATTAGGTACACGGCAGTGGAAAAAGCATGGAACCAGTATTTGAGGGGAAGAGATGTATGAGATAATAAAGCAAGACATGTCATAACTATGTGAAGATGCCTACGTTCAGTTAAACCAGTGTGTTCAGGTGTATGGGGTGGTGTAGTGTGGTGAGAAATACCATCGAAAGAAAGAAAATTTGACATGGAGACATATTCTCCTCCATTATCAGAATACAAAATTTTAATGGTGTGATTGAAGTGTTTTTCCACGATGTTTTTGAACCTTATAAAGACTTGCTTTACATCTGATTTATTTTTGAGAGGATAAAACCATATATACCATGCATAATAGTCAACAAAAATTACATAATATTTGTAACCATCAACAGAAAATATTGGAGATGTCCATACATCAGAATATATGATTTCAAGAGGATGGGATGAAGTGATAGTAGAGTTTGAAAAGGAATATTATGACTTTTATTGCATAAATAGGAATTACATGAGAGATTAGTTGAAAAAAAGGAGGACAAACTCAAGTTATTTTTAAAGAAAATATGCTTTAAAATAGACACTAATGGATGGCCTAATCGATTGTGCCAATCGAAAGTGGACACCTTGATGCTGGAGAAAGCAAGAATGGGACTTGATTTTGACCACTCATAGACACCATCTGTAGTTTGCCCTTTCAGCAGCGGTACCCCTGTTTTAAGTTCCTTCACAAGAAAAGAATCATGTAAGAATTCAATACTCGTATTGTTTGAGTTGCAGAATTGATAAATTGAAATCAAGTTTCTTTTCATGCTAAGAACACAAAGAACATCTTGTAAATGAAAAGTTTGGTGAGGACTGGAGAGAGTTGATGAACCGGTATGCGTTATAGAAAGCTCTGAGCCATTGCCTATCATCATATTATCACTTCCATAATAAGGTGTATGAATGGAAAGATTTTCTAAATCAGAGGTGACATGGTGAGAAGCTCCACTGTCAAGTAGCCATGAGGATTTGTTAGATGAGTTGGAGGCATAATTTGCCTTGGGCTGCCATGGAGGATTAGAAGTGTTCATGATTTTTTTGAAGTTGTTGCAACTTATAGGAAGGACATTACTTGGCTGTATGCCCTTGGATTCGACAAAGTTGGCAGAAACCCAAATATGGACAATGTTGGCGTTGTCCAGAATTTTGACCAGCATTGTAATAAGAATTGTTGTTGAGAGTTTTGTTGTTGTTAGTTCTCCAAGTTAAGGTGGTGCAAGTAGAAACATTTGCAGTAATTGGGAAAGGTATCTCCTATTTGTGACTAACCAGAGAGGCTTCAAAACTAAGCATTTTTTCATGTAATTCTTCAAAGGTAATGGTAGTGTCTCATGCTTGCACCGCCTGCACCAATTCCTTGTAATCATTACCAAGAGCTTCAAGGATTTTATTTGTTAAATCTTCATTATCAAATGGAAATCCAAGAAGAGCTAATTCATCAGCTCGTGCTTTTACCTTCTATAGGAACTCAGTTATTGTTTTAGACCTTTTGGTCATTTGTCTGAGCTAATTTTTAACTTGCTTGGTGCGTCCTCTTGAAGGTATGGCATAAGTTTTAGCTAGAGTGTCCCAAGAATCTTTGGCGATTTTCGAATTTGCTACAAACAGAATTAAGGTTGGAATGATAGCACTAATGATAGCATTAAGAATTAGTTTATCTTGTCTGACGCAAAGGGTGTAAGCAGGATTGCTACAAGTGGTGTTATTGTTTATGATGGTAGTAGATGGGCATGGTTTTGTACAATCTATAAAGCCTTGAAGATCACAGCCGATGAAAAGAGTTTCAAATTGAAGTTTTCAGGATAAATAATTGGTGGTTGTGAGTTTCAAATGTGTTTGAGCAGCCACATTGATTGTAATTAATGAATTTTGAGGATCATTGGTATTGCGAATGGTAGGAGTAGAGTTTGTGTTGTTAGCAGCCATGGTGAAGAAGGAGCAAGAAGAGAGGAAAATAATAATAATAATAATAATAATAATGAAGAACTTATTGCTCTGATACCATAATAGATTGAGAGATGAAAGGAATTGATACCTCTGTATTAAACTTTGAGAGAAGAATATATATAGCATGAATTATAACTGAAGATCCTATTCTAATGAAAGTCAACTAACAAAATCTGAACAAATTAATTTAAACAGATTTACACAATTGTTTCTTGATTCTAGGAATCGTATACAGCTATTAGAAAGGACTGTTGATTACAATCAGTCCTCTCATGACTTCCAGCATGGTCAGTAGTGATGATAGAGGTGATGCCCAGGATTTTCTTTCATATAGACAAGATCGTCAGAAGAGGAAGACTTAAGCTTACAAGGAACTAAGCTTCTCATCTCTTAATTAACGGCTTATCCCCTGGAATTGAGTGCAACATCAAATAGTAATAATTCATATATTGTATACAGAATAAATACGTTCAATAATTTTTAGAAGAATAAAACAAAGTAGTTTTTTAAAATTTTTTTGGAATTCATATTTAAAACTAATGACAGAGAAAAAACAAGTTGTGCTTCATCAAAAAATAAGAAGAGGAAAAACAAAACAGAACCTCTTTCTTTTTTTTTCCTAAACTTACAATTTTTAGCCTATTCAAAATTAGGTTTCTTTGTAAAAAAAAAAATTTGCCAACCAGAGTTGGCTAATTAAATTCTTATGTGTATTGCTGCGATATTATTTTTTGTTCCAAGGACTTTGATATTACTTAACAAAACCTTCCCTTCTTAATAATTACAGGGTGTATGTCTAAACCAACCAGATTCTGATACAGCATTAGTTCTTTTGGATTATGTCACTTCCTCCAAATTTGACAACTCTTATTACAAGCTTTTTTTGAACAACGTCGGTCTACTTCAATCAGACCAAGCTCTCACGAGCTACTGTTTATCTACTTCAATGTTCAGTTACTATTACCCTTATTTGTTCTCTGAAGATTTTTGAACAACAATGATTAAGATGGTTAATATTGGTGTACTTACAAGACAAAGTGGGCAATTTAGGAAGAATTATAGGGTTATGAACTATAATACTTCTGGGCGGTGTCTACTCCTGGGCAGTTCTACTCAGAGTATTATTCCTGATAGCTATTTTGGCACAATCTAATGCATGTATATTCATTCATATGGACTCATCAGCCATGCATTTTCTGACTAGCATAACTGGTAGTTAGCCACTCTTGCTGCTATACCGGATGCTTCCAAAATAATTACCCCCACCTCTAAGTGCTTCTTTTGCTCGAAATCATCCTTTTAAACTCCACTCTTGCTACTAGATGTGAAGAGCTGAGCCCTAAACTTACTCTAGTGGGAAGGGAACCAGAGCTGTTAGAAGAGTATGTGGTATTGTTGTTTGTGGATCATTGAGTTGGATGTACGATGAAGATAATTAAATATGTTAATTAAGGAGTCCTCTATTGGCCACAAGCATCCAACCACATCACTTTGTATTGCTAATTTGGAGAAAGCTTGCTATAGCCTAATTCTGGTGTGCACCAAACTACATTTCCATCAACAATCATTTTTTTAAGCTAAAAACATTATCTAATTATGTTTTTATTTATTAATTGTTAATTGTCTTATGGTTGCATCGGCACCCATATCCCCCCATCAAACTAGCAGGCCAGGAAGATAAAGGTTTCCATAAAATCTGATACTAATATGTGTAGAATTTTTATTCACCATTATAAAAGGCCAACAGGCTGCAGTTCAACTCTAATCCAACATTCTTCAATTTTTCTTCATTTAGTCTGATTAATTTAAATCAAGCTCAATGGACCAATAAGAGTAATAACTCTTTCAATGTCTATATTTGCATATATAAAGTTTAAATTCGAGATTTCATTTGAGGAAATTTGAACTTATTACCATTTGAACAATTAGACTTGCTTTTTCCGTACAGTCCCGTCTAACAATGCAAGTAAACTATATGTGATCAATAGAAATATAAACTTTTATGCAAAATTGATTATAAATACAAAAAATCGATCATTGCAGAGCGGTTCATCCATTCTATGTAGAATAAAAAAAATGTTGTATAATTTTCCCATAAAAAGAGAATAAAGCAGTTATTTTAAGTCGATATTTGATACAAATAAGTTGAATTGGCTAATTAAGTGTAGAATATGTGAAGGACTAATTTACAATAAACTTAATTTTATTATAAACTATACTTACACACAAAACACTCATATAAGTGTTTACACTCAAGATACTCTCCACTATCTCATCGCAACATACATCTTTTATTTGGACCTTACACATAACTCACGTATCACACACTTGTACATCTACTAACTCACTTGACACACACACAAAATAAGCTAGTACTCTATTTATACTAGTGTAAAATCGGTGACTAAAAGATTGGAGAAGCTTATTGATTGGTGGAAGAAGCAATTGTTAACTTAACTAGACAATTCTAGAGTTATTAAAATATTAAATAATTAATTCTAGAAATATTAAATAATTACAACTACTCTCTCTTAATATATGTTTGCTTACCATACCAAGTTGCCTTCTAAAATTTTTAAATTTTGCACCATTAAGTCCTTTAGTGAATATGTCTGCAACTTGGTCTTCCGTCTTGATGTACATCATCTTAATTTCTTAACATAGAACTTTTTCTAGCATGAAGTGATAATATACCTCAACATGTTTAGTTCTTACATGGAATACTGGATTTTCAGTCAAGTGTATAGCCGACTAATTATCACAGTGTAGTTGTATCATGTGCTCAACAGGTTGATGGAGATCGTTCATTAACTGCACCAACCACGTATATTCTTATGTTGCTATAGCTAATGCTCGGTACTTGATAATGAAACCATCGGTTGCCTTTTGATGAACTAAGAAATAGGTCCTGATCCAAGGCTGAACACATAACCTGTAGTCGAACGCCTTATATCATGATCTCCAGCGTAATCAGCATCACAGTATCCAACCATCTCACTTGCTCCATCCTTTTTGTATAAAGTCTATAGTTTCTTTAATATATCGCATAATTCTTCGCACAGTTTCTAAATGAGGCTTCTTCAGATTTTGCATAAATTGACTTACTAAACTCACTGCATATGCTAAATCCGACCTCGTGAGAGTGAGATAGATTAGGCTTGCACTCTAGCATCCCATACTTCTCTAAGAGGTCTCTAGTGTACTTTTGTTGGCATAAAAAGATTCCATCCTCCACTGGTTCAACTTTAAGACCAAGAAAATGCTTTCACTCTCTCAAAGCTTTCATTTGGAAGCGTATTGATAAATTGGCTTGAATTTAATGAATCTTAACTTTGTCATCTCCAATGATGATCATATCATCCACATAGACCAGTATTATTGCCAACTTTCCATGTCTAGCTCTCACAAATAAACTGGAGTCTGCTGATGTCATTAAGTAGTCGCTTTGAATCAGGAACTCTTCTATCTTCCCGTACCATGCTCTGAGTGCTTGCTTTAATCCATAGAGCGCCTTTTTGAGTTTGCATACATAGCCTGGGTGAATCTTATTTTCAAACCCATGTGGCTGATCCATGTATATTTCACGATCTAACTCTCCATGTAGGAAAGCATTCTTCACATCCATCAACCAAATTTTTCAATTCTTATAAGCAGCTAAGGCTAGTAGAATACGTACCGTTGTAATCGTTGCCACTAGACTGAATGTCTCTTTATAGTCCAATCCATATTTTTATGAGAATCCCCGAGCCACCAAACGAGCCTTGTACCTCTCTATCGATCCATCAAGATGACTCTTTATTTTATAAACCCATTTGTAAGATATGGGTTTTACATCCTTAGGCTTTGGCACTAGATCCTAAGTCTCATTTTGCTTTAGGGCATCTATTTCTTCTTCTATAGCCTTCTTCCACTCCTTGCTTGAGGATGCTTCTATGTATATTGCAAGCTTTTTTGCATTGTCTTCTTTACCCTTTTTATTGCTAAAAAGGGCTTTCTCCTCTTCTTTGATTTAGACTTTAACAATTTGTTTGTTTAAAGCCTCCTAATTAGCCAATACATTTTCTAACCCATCTAGAGTTGGCTCCTTTGCCCATCCACCAGTTGTTGTGACGAGTGCATTAAACTCGGGACGCAATTCATGGATTATGATCCTCCTCACCCTTGTCTCCATAATTTGATTTTGAGGATCTAATTTTGAAATTTCTTAACATAAAGATTTAACTTTAGTGAAGTATTCACTCACCATTATATCTTACTGTGAGATTAACAATAACTCGTTCTTGAGTTGTTAGAGCTTGGAATCATTCATCCGAGCGAATAATCTAGCAAGAGTGTCCCATGCCTCTTTTGGTGTCTTTGCTTCCTTGAAGTGCTGTAATAAATTATCCTCCACTAATACGGACAAAGCATACATTGCTTTTCTAGCTTTGACCTTCCACTTATGAAGATCATCTTAACTTGTTGGAGCTGAGGTCTCACTGCCTCCAACAATCTCCATAAATCTTAACTGAGCAAGTAGAATTGCATACAAGTACTCCAAGTGCTATAATAAATATTAGTAAGTTTTTCAAGACTACATACCAATGTAGTCATGTCCGCCATTGTGACTTGGTTTATTAGCTCTAATTAACCAAGTAAGTTTGGTCCCAGACCAATGAACTTCATAGTCTTAGACTGCACACTAGCGGCACCTTATCGTAACACAATCCTCGATCGCTTACTTTGAACGCACTTGGTAGTCGATCCCCTACCGCCCACTCTGATACCACTTGTAGAATATATGAAGGACTAATTTATAATAAACTTAATTTTATTATAAATATTTATTACAAAAAATACTTGCACACAACACTCATATAAGTGTTTACACTCAAGACACTCTCCACTATCTTATCACAACACACACCTTTTATTGGACTTTACACACAACTCACGTATCACATACTTGCACATCTACTAACTCACTTGACACACACACACAAAATAAGCTAGTACTCTAGTGTAAAGTCGGTGACTAAAAGGTTGGAGAAGCTTCTTAATTGGTGGAAAAAGCAATTGTCAACTTAACTAGACAATTCTGAGTTATTAAAATATTAAATATTAATTCTAAAAATATGGAGAGAGAGAGTGTGTGTCGATGCATTATTCAATATTGAGTTCTTATCTTGTATTGCTGCTACATTATTTTTTATTCCAAAGATTTTGATGTTGCTTAACAAAACCTTCAACTTCTTGATAACCATGTCCTTAGAGCCTTAGATCATTGGCAGACACATACAAATTGGGGTCCCCTAGCCAAAAAAAGAGGCATGAACTTGTGTATGTGATTCACGCATTGTTATGTTAAAAGTGAAAAAGTTTTTCCAATGAAGTTAAGGACAAAACACAAAAAGGAAAAGCATTTTGAAACATGTTCCGGTGGAATAAAGGAAAAAAATACTTGAAATGTGAAAATGCTGAGATGATCAAATCATATGCATAATGCATGGAAGGATAACAAATATTAGAAATAAGTATTAAAAAGTACCATGTGGTTTAGCACTTTTTCATTTATGGATCTGTAATTATTTTCGTGATACTTCAGTATCTTATAGTATATGTCATTAACAAATCAAAGCCAAATTTACTAACACCGTTAATTATTATGACGTGGATGCTGACATTGGCATCCACATCAACAAGTTATCATTCACGTCGGCATTTACGTCAGTACGTCAACATCCACATGGGCATCCATATTAGCAAGTCAACATTCACGTTGGCATCCACATCAGCACTTCAACATTCATGTCATTATAGTTAACGGAGTTAAATTGACCTAAATTTACTAACGGCAAATATCACAAGTACTGAAGTGTTACGAAAAAAGCCACAGACCTATAAGTGAAAAAGTATTAAACCACATAGTACTTGTAGACGGCGAGGTTTAGCCCGCACCCAAGTTTATTGCAACCGCGACACTGTTTAAGCTCAGGGCTCTAGGGAACACACTACTATATCACAAAGACATAGCGTGGAGATGAAGAGTCGCCACCCAGGGTAATAACTAGAACAAATCGAAGGTGGTGGTAACTCGATTCTCTAATACAAGCTAGCACCACAACCAAGAGTTCTGGATACAGAATATCAACTTCTTTTAGTCTTGTGTTCATGTAGAATTATTTTATAAATTATTATCTTATTCCCTAATTACATGCAATTTCATCTAACCCTAAGGCAACCAATCCATGAAAAAGCACATAAGAAATGCATTCAAGGCATAACGTCCCTAAATCTAAACTACATTTGATTTTAATTTTAAGTTAGCTAAATCTACATATTTTATTTACAAGTGAAATGAAAATAAAGGTGGGTCTATATTTTGTTGATTAGTGAGCCTAAATCTATTTATTTATATTCTAAAAAATGAGCCTAAGTCTATTAATTTTTAAAAGAAAAAGAAATGAATTAGTGGGTTTAATTCTAATCAATTTTAATTAAAGGAAATTATCTTAAGTCTACAAATTATGAAGAATGCTTTATTAATGGGCTGAACTAAGTCTAAGTTAAGTTTAATTAACTAAAAAATGACCCTAAAATCTAAATTAACCTAATGGGCCTAAATTAATTTTAAAGTTAATTAAACCTAAATTTAATTTTAAATGTCTATTTTATTAGTGAGATAGACGTACACGTGGGCTTGGGGCCCAAAACGAATCAAAATAAAATAAAGCATAAAAGCCCAAATAATAAAACAAACCAAATAAACATACAAACATACAAATAAGGATTTCTAACCCTAATTTAATTTATATACAACCTAAATTAATCTAAAGCCACCATTAATTTTAATTAGGGTTTTATCAAATAGACCTAATTTACTAATTGATTTTTAAAGTGCAGAAAATTAAAATTCCACTATATTCCCACTAATGGGGCTATTACAACAACTATTATTAGAAAATTAAAATACAAACCCAAAGCCTAGATAAAATAAAATAATACAAATAAATAAACCTAAAGGGAACTACGCAAAATTGATACAGAATTTAATCCACGAAATTCCATGAATCTTCATGGTTGGCCTTGTCTCCGCCCCCTCCATTTAAGTTGTTCTCACCTTCATAAAACATAAACAAATAAAAAATCAAAAAATCAAATTTTCACGCATTGGGATAGTACAATTTTGACCAGAATTGTGGATTGCCAACCGGCAATCTAGATTTCCGATCGGAAATTCATTCTTCCGATTTTTCTTTTTTTTAACATTTAATTATAAAAAGACCCCGGAAGAAAAAAAGACTTTTCAATTGAGTCCATAAAAATAATTTACAATTTAATTCAAAACCAATAAATTTAATTTCACAGTCTATTTTCATCATCGGGTCTTCTATCGCATCCATACTCTAGTCATCCTAAAATTAGGTGCTTACAATACTTTTTTGTACTTATCTCCAAATGTTATCTTTATATTTTAATCTATTGTAAAATTTTCTGTCAAAACATTAAAATGGTTATAAATTCAATCTCTACGAAATTCTCCAACTATGTTAAAATAAAAAATAAAATTATTTGTCCTACCCGAGTCTAACTAAATTAGTCAAAATCCAATAAACTCTGAATATTGGTGGTTCACACCAAAAAAAAATAAAACTATAAAAAGACACTGCTTGCAGCAAATATTTTACCCATACCAAGAGGATTAACTGTTCCCCCATGGCTTCCCCAGTTATCAAACTAGTGCTGCAATTTTCACTTCTCGTCACAGCCTCCTTCTCTACCTCTGTTTTGGCATCATCTGATACATTTATCATTTATATGGACTTGTCAGCTATGCCTAGAGCATTTTCTGACCACCATAACTGGTATCTAGCTAATTCTATATCAGACACTTCAAAGAACCCATAAACCCCGCCCCTAAGCATATCTATACTTATACTAATTCTATCCATGGATTTAGTGCCCGTCTCACCAACTCTGAACTTGAAGCCCTCAGGAAACAACCTGGCTATATTTCTTCTACCCGAGAGCGTACTCTTGAACTCCATACAACCCACAAGTCTCAGTTTCTTGGTTTGAGTTCTGCTTTGGGTGCCTGGCCGGCTGCCAACTATGGGAATGATGTCATTATTGGTTTGGTGGATACTGGAATTTGGCCAGAGAGTGAGAGCTTCAGCGATACTGGGCTAACCAAAATTCCTTCGAGATGGAAGGGGAAATGTGTGTCAGATACTCAATTCGACTCTTCTTTATGCAACATGAAACTCATAGGTGCTCGCTTTTACAACAAGGGTCTCCTTGCAAAAGATCCGAAGTTGAAGTCCACCATGAACTCTACCAGAGATACAGATGGACATGGAACGCATACTGCATCAGCTGCAGCAGGTAGCTTTGTGAAGGGAGCATCGTATTTCGGTTATGCAAATGGTACTGCCATTGGTATGGCACCTCGTGCTAGAATAGCCATGTATAAAGCAGATTGGAGATATGGGGTCACTGAATCTGATGTTCTTGCTGCAATAGATCAGGCAATTCAAGACGGGGTTGATATATTGTCCCTATCCTTGGCATTTCACTTAGATGACATCTTTTTGGAAGATGATACAATTGCAATAGCCACTTTTGCAGCAATGGAAAAGGGTACATTTGTAACAGCAGCAGCTGGAAATGGTGGCCATCTATATTGGACGTTGGTTAATGGAGCTCCATGGCTACTAACGGTTGGAGCAGGCTCTATAGATCGCGAATTCCGGGCAGATTTAACTTTAGGCAACGAAAATCAGATAAAGCTCTCTACAATGTATCCAGGGAATTATTCTCGAAGCCAAAGACGTCTTGTTTTCTTGGATGGATGTGAAAGTGTGCAGTAGATGAAGAAATTTAAGAACCAGATTATTGTGTGCAAGGACAATCTAAGCATCAGTGATCAAGTCGAAAATGCTGCATCTGCAGGGTCTTCAGGAGCTGTTTTCATTATCAATGGTTCTGTGTCAGATTATTACACCCGAAGCTCATTTCCAGCAGCATTTACCGGTCTGAAAGATGGCCAGAAGATAGTGCATTACATAAAGAAGAGCAAGAATCCAGTAGCGAACTTGGAATTTCAAAAGACAATTATTGGCACAAAGCCAGCACCAATGGTGGATGACTACAGCGCAAGAGGGCCATACGCGAGGTGCCAGTATGTCATAAAGCCAGACCTTATAGCTCCTGGGACATTGGTTCTAGCATCATGGTCTCCAATTAGTTCAGTGGCTGATGTTGGATCACATCAATTGTTCAGCAAGTTCAATTTCGATTCGGGCACGTCAATGGCAACTCCTCATGTTGCAGGTGTCTCTGCACTTGTTAAGAAAGCACACCCTGATTGGAGCCCTGCAGCCATTAGGTCTGGCCTTATGACCACATCAAATCCATTAGACAACACTCAAACCCCTATCAAAGATGTTGGAAATTACAATTTGCCAGCCACTCCCAAAGACATAGGATCTGGCCACATAGATCCCAACAAGTCTCTTAATCCAGGACTTATCTACGATGCTACATCACAGGACTACATACACCTTCTTTGTGCAATGAACTATACAGAGAAACAGATACAAATTATCACAAAATCCACTCACAAGTGTGTAACCAAGCCTGTTTTGGATCTTAACTATCCCTCTTTCATTGCTTATTTTACTGGCAATCACTCAGATTCAGGTACAATTGTACATAAATTTCAGAGGACTGACAAATGTGGGAGAGGCAGTGTCCAATTACACTGCAAAGCTGACACCCATAAATGGGATAAAGGTGACTGTGGAGCCAAAGAAATTGGCATTTAAAAATAAGTACGAGAAGCTGAGCTACAAACTCACTTTGGAGGGTCCAAAATCAATGGAAGAGGCTGTGGTACATGGGACTTTGAGTTGGGTGCATGATGAAGGCAAAAACGTTGTGAGGAGTCCTATAGTGGCAACAAGCCTCACTGTGGAGATTTTTGACAAAATATTAGCGTTGTCTGGCCTGTCATCAACATAGTATTCCCAACTTGAATAATAATTCGCATCTATTAAGTTTCCATCCATCATTTTCAGTTTTCCACCCACTTAATTCTTCTTCTCTTGATTGTTCCTATTTCTTGTCCTGTTTTTTCAGCTCTTGTGCGCGCAAACGTCATTTCCAAGCGAAAAGACTCCAAACCAACCATCGACAATCACACCCATAAAATGTAGTTCCCTTGCTGTAACCTTGGATCTCATCACTTGACTATAATCACCATCTTAGAATAGTACTTTAGACAATCTTTTTCACATAGTTTACATGTTATACAAGTCTTGAGGCGCTAGTATTTCAAGGCGAAAATGCCAGGTTCTTAGCTGTAGAACACAAGCTCAGTCAATTTTTGCAGCCACATGGAATGGTGAATTTCGTTAAATTCTTCATTGTGGATGAAGATTCGGATTGAAACCTGGTTATAGAGTTAACATTTCTTAAACAAAAGAACTCTGCCTTCATATGTCCTCGAAATTTTTTGTTGCTAGTATATATGATGATCCTACTGCCACGGTTGATCAGTCCTAATACAAACCTCGGAGTTTGTCTAGGTCGGGCTCCATGGAAGCCTGTCGGCTCGGATATAGTTGACATGATCATATTAAGTGTTTCCTGGATTATTATCAAACATAACAAAAAGAGATGAAGTTTGGACCTATACCAAGGAAGTTTGTTAGCTACCTGTATAGCTGCAGATCAAGATGCTCAAGCCATCTAAAGGCCTCAGCTAGTTCCCTGGACCCATACAACAGTTTTGACTACACCAACCGTCAATGTAACATCATTTTCTTTATGAGTAGAATTTAGAAGTTAGCTTTGTCACTGGCTGTCTAAATTCTATGTTGAAAACTACAGTTTACGTGTTTCAGCTATAGATTCTTTAGCTGGTGAGAGGAGAATTTGGTGTCAATACTAGATGCAAAGTCATATCAACATGCGTGGCTAGCTTTCTCCATGAGTCCACACCCTAAGACATGCAAATCCCATATTTTGATCCTGGTCCAGCTCCATATTAAGCCCCGGATTAGCGGAGGCGGACCTATCCCATACTTTGATCCTGGTCCAGCCTGCATTAGTGGACCTCTGACAGGCAAGCAACTAATTGTCAAATATTAACAAAGAACTGTGTAGTGGAATACTATAAAATTTACAAGAATTGCTAAGAGAGTTTGTAGGTTAATCGTCGAGTGATTAAACAAAGACATTTTTCAAGTGATTATGGTGAAAGAAGGCAAACGGTCCTCAAGTATACATCCACTAGTGCCCACAATTTCAATCCATCAACTACCCTCTTGCGAATTTTATTTGATTTTTCCCTGAAATTAATGAGTTAGATCCTGAAAATCATGAAATAGATTTTCATGTTTTGTACGGGTTTAATTTTTTTTTCACCAATTAATATTATTTTCAGATCTCCTCACATTGCCATTTTTTTTTTTTTGCGCTTTCATTACAATTTTGTTGTCTTTCCTGATCTGTCAATAAGTATTCAACGCTACAAAAATTTATGCAATAGAATAGCATATAAAAACGATAACTCTAAATTGAAATTTACTAGTTATTACTTGCTGACTCTATGCTGTGTACTCGTAGGGTTGACAACAAGCAAGTTTCCTTTCATTTTGTAAAGGGTCTGTTTGGCATTAATATGGGAATCCAGCTCTTTGAAATTGAAATTCTTATTTTTTTTATTTGTATTTTTTGAACTCAGTACAAATAACACCATAAAAAAGGGGATTCGAATCTAAATTCTCTATTATACTATAAAAAAAAAGTTTGATCATTATATCAAAATCTAATTAGTTTGATCAGCTTGCAGTCCTCACTTTAAATTAATGATAGCAGAAATTGAACTTTGCACCGTAGAATGTAAGAAATTATCATTTAACTACTCTCTCACATGCCTTATCTTTTGCACTTCAATTAAAATACAAGTCTTTTTACAAAATGTGAAAGTAGACAATAAATTAGATGTAAAATAAGATAGAGAAACATCAAGTAGACAATCCCAGCTAGCTAGTTAATCTAGAAACATCGAATCCACCTTGCATTATTAATTATCACCATGCATTATCATTACTTCGATCTTGTTAAACAAACCATATAACAACGTGCTCCTCCATAACGTACGTTCTTGAGATCCTACATTAAAGTAAGACAATCTACTCAATCTAACACACTAACACTTACAGTCTCTTCTTCTTCTTCTTCGGTCTTCACTTCCTTCTTTACACACCATCAAGCAACAAAAATGTCATCTACTCATCTCTCCAAAACAGACTCAGAAGTTAGCAGCTTAACCCTATCATCACCCGCAAGATCATCATCGCCACCTCGCCGTCCTGTGTACTACGTGCAGAGCCCATCACGAGACTCTCATGATGGCGAAAAAACAACCAACTCATTCCACTCTACTCCTGTTCTTAGCCCTATGGGTTCTCCTCCTCATTCCCACTCCAACTCTTCTTTAGGTCCTCACTCTCGTGAATCCTCCTCCACTCGCTTCTCTGGCTCCCTCAAGCCCCACCAACATAACCGCAATAAGACTGATGGATCTAACCGGAAAGGCGGCGCCAGCAGGAAGCCGTGGAAGGAGTTTGATGCCATTGAAGAAGAGTGCCTTCTTGATGGTGATATTCCTCCTCACGTCCTCACTCGTCGTTACTATTTTCTTGCTTTTGTTGGGGGCTTCATTGTTCTTTTCACTTTGTTTTCTTTGATTCTTTGGGGTGCAAGCCGGCCTCAAAAACCTGTCATTACCATGAAGGTACTTACTAACAAATTAATTATCGTTACAATGATTTCCAAATGATGTTTAATGCAACAGAATTTCTACTGCATTAGTTTCCTTTCTTGGTTTGTCATAATTTCATGTGCCCAAAATATTAATATTAATGCATAATGCGGATGATATACCAATTTTATTAAGGAAATTTTTGTCACGAAAATTAGTTATAGACCTGTTTGGATTGAACTAATTAATTTATTAGAGTTCAATGAATTTTAAATACCAATAATTTAGATTAAAAGTAAAAATAAAATGATATGTTATTTATCTAACAATTTGGTATATAAATATAAAATCAGAAGTAGCAACTATTGAATCTAATTACGAGGGTTTTTTTTAATATTTAATGTTTGAATTATGATATATATAATTATGATAAATTAATTATTAAAAAATATTTACCGCCTTATAATTTTATCCGAATTGAATTAAATTAGTTAAATTTATATATATATATATATATAAGTTTCATAAATTATAATATGTAAGCGAGATATGAATTTTGTTGGAACTGGGAAAATTTTGTTTAATGGAAAGTAAATATGAAGAGGCTTACATAATGTTTATGAATTATTTGGTTGCAGAGTATAGTGTTTGATCAATTTGTAGTACAAGCTGGTGTGGACTCTTCAGGAGTGGCAACGGAGATGGTGTCAATGAATTGCACGGTGAAGCTCACATTTCGCAACACAGCCACGTTCTTTGGTGTCCACGTAACTGCAACACCACTAGATCTTTCCTACTCTCAACTCACTGTAGCTACTGGAACCGTAAGCAATTCCTAACTTCTTTTGTTCAACCCATAATTAATTACTGATTAGTGTACCTTGTATTGTTTCGTGATTTTTTTTTTTATGTTAAATGTAAATTTTTTTATGCACAAATGTAAATGATTAATCATGTGCTTAACTAAGTTAATCAAATTGTTGTCCTCCAATGTGTGTGACATATGAAAGTTGAAGGCGTAGATTTAGATTTTTAATCTTCGGTGCACTCTCCTTCAATGTGGCATGAAAATAGCCAGCAAAATAAAAAATAATAATAAATTAATTAAATTTTTTAAATGCTGACAAATTGAAAATGATATATTTTTCTCTCCTTACGAATTTTTCTAATTCTAAGGGTTGACCAAATTAATGCATTGGACAAAAAATAAATATACGATATGTAACAATATTAAAAGATAAATACAAATAATTTTATATCTTTATATTAAAATTATAAATATTTATTAATCTTCAAAAGATCAGCTAACAATAACTATTCTCATTTAGATGATATTATATATTCGAGTCATATTATATATAATTGCATCAATTATTAAATTATTTATTAAAAAAAATATATTATCTTTATAATTCTATCTAAATCGAACCGAATTAGTTAAATTCAATAGATTCTAAATATTACTATATCAGACAAAAAAAATCATAAATATTTCAATTTT
This sequence comes from Mallotus repandus, assembly GCA_949671775.1. NCBI lineage: Eukaryota > Viridiplantae > Streptophyta > Magnoliopsida > Malpighiales > Euphorbiaceae > Mallotus > Mallotus repandus. The sequence goes on from CATIWM010561417.1 coordinate 19,817, forward strand.
TTTTATACAGAGTATGTATGTATCCACGTTTATATTTGACTTTTTTTCTAGAGATTTTCCAGGTAGATTTTTTTGACATTGGTGCAATGTATTAAAGAGGTTATATATCAAAATACTCTTCATAAAAGTTGAACATTAACCAATTTAATAAACAAAAAGTGAGCTCTTTTTCTTATCAACTAATAGTCACTTTCATTCCAATCACTCTAAAATAATATTTTTATTGCCTCTAGTTAAAAAAATTCATCCAAATTGTGGAAATTAGGTGCATTAGATCAACGTTGATATATTTTATATATAATTCAATAAGCATAATCATTTTTTTTTAAGTCAATTGCCTTTTTTGTGGTATAATATATGAAGTTAATTATTATGTGTTCTCAGACAACATTTTGTTAATAGATTAAGATTTTGCAGATAAGAAAATTCTATCAATCAAGAAAGAGTCAAAGATCAATAACAGTCACGGTAATGGGAAGAAGTACTCCATTGTATGGTGGAGGATCTGACTTGGGGAGTTTAAATGGTGCACCAACTCAACCAGTACCATTGGCACTCAACTTCATTGTTCGATCAAGAGCTTATGTTTTAGGCAAGCTGGTCAAGCCCAAGTTCTACAAGAGAGTGGAGTGCTTGGTGGTCATGGACCCCCATAAAATGGATACGCCAATTTCTCTCAAGAACAAGTGCACTTATCAGTAAACCACTGTTAAAAACTATGTACTATATTAATGCATTAATTTGGACCAAACCAAAGAGGGAGGACAATATTGATTGTTGCTAATCAAGATTCAATCAAATTAAGGATACATGAGATTGTGGGGGGGGAACCTCCTTTAGAAGAAGCATATAAATGAATATATACATATATATATATACGTAGGTGGGCAATTCTGGGCCTTGTGGGTTATGGTCAGGATTTGTTGCCTGGACCCATATAAATCACCATATCTAGATACCTTGATTTGTCGGTGGGTTTTGAGATTTACTAATTAAATCTTGTTTGACATCGAATCTTGATGCTTAATTATAGATTGTAATCCTCAGTTTTCTCCTAATAGTTTATGATTCTTGTGAATGTGATTGCCTGACTTTTGTTTTAGCTTTTAATGTGATAAAGCTGGATTATTAATGATATATACAAAACAATATGTAAATTTATATTAATGATTGTGCCTCTAACAGAAAAAGAAAAAAAATTATGCTCTTATGCTTTTGCTAATATTGCATTTTGGTTTTTTTTTTTTTTCTAACAATTTTGCTTGTCTGTACCCCCACAAAGTCATTAAAATGAGATATTTAGTGCTAATTACGAATACGAGACATCATAAATATGAGTTCCACCCGTAAAAACAATTATTCAACCAAATATTTAATTATTGATGTTATCACAGTTTAAATATGGGATCATCAGCAATGTTACTTTTTAATTTTGATTAATATATAAATTGGTCCAAAAATATCTCCTCGAATTGATTAAAAAAATAATCTACACGAGATGGACAAGAGGTACATATGTTAGTTACAACAAGAGCAAGTGCATTTTTATGCAAAGCAAAATAATGTCCCTTTTAATGATGCTTACAGTTTCAATTAAGAAGAGACTTAATTAATAGGTACAAAATAGCATGCTTTGAAGGGAAGAAAATGTATGCTCACATAGAAATAGGTACAAATTTGATTGAAGAACTAAATCAATATTAGACATATGTAATTTTTGATTTTATTATTTTTCCTAATCATTGATGGTGGTGATGGTGACACAATTGAATTAGACTTGTAGAATTTGAAGAAAATTTCATGCTTCTTTGCTATATATTTAGCGAAATTATTTTTTTTTATCGAGTCAAAATTAGAGGTGAGAAGAAAACTCGTATTTGAATCATTTTAATGTCTGTGGCAGGTCGATTAAGGCCAAACGTATATTATACAAAAGGGTTACTTCTATCATTACGCTAATATTTCAATTGTGTAGCATTTGCGGAGAAGATTAAAAATCAAACTATTGTTAATTTTTCTTTTTTTTTTTTGTAATAAGTACAAAATCAAAATCAGGTATAGATTCTTTGCATATTGTACAATTTAGGATCAATCAATCACATGATGAGTTAGGGAAAATGATCTGAAACCAACCAACCAACCAAATAAACAACAAATTCCATCTACCATAAAAGATTGCATAATTTTCAACGTGAACCCTGTTAAGATGGCTTAATGATCCATGAGGAAACATGTAGGGAAAAGTACAATGTTAATTCGTGTGATTTCGATTTATGACAAAACTAATATTCTAATTTTTATGATATTTAAATTTTTTTTACACTTTAAAACTCTATCAACTAATATTATATTTTTTTAAAAATATTAATATAATATTAAATTTTAATAATAAAATTATATTATATATAATTTATTATCAATTTAATTAACTGGTTATTTTAAAATATATTATAAATTTATTTTAAAAAATATTTTATTCATAATAAAATTAAAAATATATAAAAATTTTGATTTATTATGAATTTATTATAGTTAGTTAAATATTATATTGCTCAATATATCATTTTAGTATTAAACATTCATATTATTTAAGCATTAAAATATAAATATTTTACTACATTACTTAGAAGAGTATCAAAATGTAAAATTTATTAAACACATAATACTTAAAATGTTACTACCAAAAAAAAATCATGTGTTCTATCATAAATTGAAACCACGAAATAATAATTATACTTTTCCTATGGATATATGCATGTGAATTGATAAAATTCTTCAATTTCTGATATTTATTTTAATTGTGGATAATATTAATAATTTATCATTAATATAATAACTTGTAATATATTATTAAATTTCAAATTAATAGTTTATACAATGAACATAAGAGAATTTTCTTTTGTCCCATTAGAGAGAAATTTTATGCTATGTGAATGCTACACTTCTTTGAACATGGAAGATGGAGGTCAAATCAAGTTTGCAATGTAAACATTTTAGGCTAGCAACTTTTATGCATCACATGTTTATATAATTTAACACCTTTCCTTTCTCCCAACTCCTACATCACATCTCTATCAATATAGTATATTATTATATACATTTGGCATTACATACATGCCACATGTGTTTATTTACTTGGAAGAAACGTTAGCTTCTCACCACTTAGATCACATGTGTTATCAGTAATAGTGCAATATCAAAAAAAATTCCAATTTCTCATGCTTTCTCATGTAAAACAACAAAGAGGTTATGGACTAGATGGGTTTGATGGACAAAGAAGCACACATACCTCTCAACAAACTACAAAAAAGCAGCATATTTTAGGTAGCAATTGTACCAAATTACAAAGAAGAACAGTTGAAGCTGCCTAATAAAAGGAATCTAAAGAATAATTTCCAGGATGCTTCCCTACTTTTCAGAATTCAGATCCCTTAACTTGGTCTTCCACATATATACATATATTAAAATAAAAGTAAAAATCAAAACTTGGTTTGCTCTCATTTTAAGATCACACACTAATAAAAAGAAATAATTAAAAATCATTACCAAAAAGAAAGTAATAATTACCTTAACAAGCAGAGTCCTTAAGCAAGAAATGGCCCTCAAACATGCATGGGATTTTTTGTACCTTAATCTCTACCATAATTAATCAGAAAGATGATATCATGCATGCACTTAGCTCTATGGCTAGGGAAAAAAGGTTTTAACAAATGCTTTAAAAGAAAGATTCACGTACAAGAACATCTGCTAAAAAATCAGCTTTCTTGGGAAAGTAATTAATGTTCTCTGTTTTTAACTTGAAATACAAATTAACTGCAAAAGTTTCTATACACTCAGCCACCAACAGTCACCAATCAGAACTGTTGATCCATCTAAGTCAATCTGGCTAATTACAGGCTCTATGTCTATCTCCAACCCATTTACAAGAACCAAAATTTCAGATTTTTAATAGAATCTGAACAGTTAAAAAATGTCAAAGAATAAAAAAAATATTCCAAATTGCTCTGCTCCATGCCTTCATCTAACAGTGATCCAACTCTCAGATAAGGACCAATTGCAACCTTGATGATCACCAGCCAGTTGCTGAATTCTATCTGCTGGAGGAGGTGTTGTAGTGGTAGACAAAGAGGACCAATCAATTCTTGATTCCAATTCATTTTGAGACCATAATTCAGATTTTGGTGAAGACGATGGAATTGAAATCCAATCATGAAACTCAAAAGGACATCTGGGTGATGACGATGATGGGAACTTATCTTCTTCCTTCAATGTAACAGTAGTGAAATTGGAATCATCACAATTAGCAACAAAAGGATGATCCAATAACATATCAGCAGTCCATCTTCTTGTAGGATCTTTCACAAAACACTTGGATAAAAAATCCTTCCCTTCTTTTGACAAATCCTGAGGGATTTCAGGCAATTCATCGCTTACTCCAATTTTAATCAACAAAGCAGCAATATTCGCATCCGCCTTGCAATTCCAAGCTGGTTTTCCTGTAATCATCTCCAAAACAGCGCACCCAAGGGCCCAAATATCACACGGTGAATTATACTCGTTTTCATTGACTGATTCAGGAGCCATAAACAAAGGTGTCCCTCGAACTTCAATTCTGTCAAGTTTTTGCCCAACTTTCTTTGCCAATCCAAAGTCTGCAATTTTCACTTCTCCATTATCAAACATCAACAAATTCTGAAGCTTTATATCGCAATGAGCAAACCCTTTTCCGTGAATCAAACTTAGCCCCTTCAATATCGATCTTGTATAACATCTAACATCAGATTCTCGTAAACAGCCCCCATTCTTTTTAACCCAGTGAGCTAAACTCCCACCAGGAGCATACTCCAACAACAAATTATACAATCTCTGACCCTTCTCCACACTCTCATCGCTACCAAAACACCCAATAACCTGCTTACAATATCCAACTTGACTCAACACATCCTTCTCATTCTCGAGCAAAACAGAGTCAGAAACATCACAAGATTTCACCGCCATTAAAGAAACAGAGCTACTACTATTACTTTTAACCACAGCTAAATGAACAGTAGAGAAGCTACCGTAACCAATCGCATCGCCGCGAACCCAATCCATGGAACCGATCTTCGGAGTGAAAGAAACAAAAATTAGAGAAATTTTTTTATGGGTCTTTTTGGGTTTCTTGTTTTGCTTTGAGAGAAAGCAAAAAACAGAGAGAGCAGAGGTCACAGGACACAACTAAGTAGTGGCGGAAGAGAGGCCGTTTTGTGTATATATATAGATACACATATAAGAGGCGAAGAGGAGAAGAAGTTAATTTGCGAGAAAGCAATGTGTTTTGAATATTAATTGTCGGTATGATAAATACACGTGATAGTCAAGGATATTTATTTTCTCAAATATTTTTATTTATTTTTTTATGGGTTTTGTTTTCTAATTAGGAAAATATTTTAAAGATATGGCTTTTTTTTTTCTTTTTAGCTGCAAGGTTGGTTCGGTGGATCTTTCCTTGTATTTACATGTTTCGATTTTTATGTTTCAATATTCGGGAGTCATTTCGGATTAATTTGAAATTTGAATCGGATGTAAATTTTTATATACATAAAATTTAAAATAAAAATTTTATAAAAATTTAAATTTTTATTATTTCAATAAGAGATGTTGGTAAAATAAAAAATAATTTTAAATGAATTGAATTTTTATTAATAATAAATTTTCATTTTAATATTTCGTGAAATTATTAGGGAATATTTGTTTTTTATTCCTATTTTGATACTATTAATTCATAAATATGAGATTTTTGTACACACGCTTTAAGATTTGTTCCCATTAATGAACTTACTCGGCTCTCGTTTCGGAAATACTGTTGTTTTCCTAATCCAATAATAATTTCTCAATTACGTGCGTTAAAATTAAATTAAATTAAATTTGTACACACGCCGAATAATGATTTCTTGCTAAAATTAACCACCACTTGGCACTTTGCACAATTGTGTATTACTGTTTTTCTCACTCAATCAAAGAATTTTTTTTTCTCTATTCTTTTTACTAAGGAATTGTATTTGATATTTCCAAAAGAATTTCAATCAAACTTCCTTTCTTGTTTAATAGGTAGATGATCTGCATAATAAAAAATAATTTTTTAGAAATTAAATTTTACATTTTAAGATATTTTTAAAAAAGAATTATAATTTAACTATTCCTATTGGCTCAATTATATTTCCTTTAATTACTATGCATCAAACCCTTTTTCTTCAATTTTTTAATAAAAAGTTCCCATTTTTTTCTCCATTTATTAACTTAATTGCTAAAATTTATTTTTTTATTTACATTTTTTTATTAATGCATTTAAAAAAACATTGTAATTAGTATAACAAACATGTATTTTTTAAATAAATAATTAGTTTTCATAATTTTACAATTTATAATAAATAAATAAGCAAAAGCAATTTTAATTTCCATTTTTACTAGTTAGTTTAGGAGGGATGGATTGAGAGTATTAGATTGTTTTAAAAAATGTGGTTTTCATTTGTTTTACATATTTTTGTTTTGCTGAAATGCATGAATGATGAGATCCAAACTCTAATAATGCATGAAGTGAAAGATTAGATGAAGAGAATCATATCAAGTTTTTGGCAAAAGATTCCATCTAAACTTGATCTTTTTCAAGAGTCTTATGAGTTCGTTTTATAATCTTTGCGTATGCAAAAAAAGATAAATAGTGATACATAAGCTAATTATAACAAATTTTAATACTATTTCATGTTAAGCAATCACCACAAATAAGAAAAGTGTGTCTAGAATTCAGTGTACCACAATGTGCACATTTGAAAAAATAAGGGAAAAAAAAACATTTAGCACATTTTCCTATTAACATGGAAAACAAAACAGAAATGGGTGATTTTTTTCATTTTAGTTTAGGAGGAGAGTTTTACATTAAAAATTACAACCATAAATTTTATTCACTCAATTTTCGACAATATATCATCTCAGAAAGTAACCAAAAAAATATCTTTCTTGCTTGTAATTAATCAAGAATAATTCAAGATTATCTCTCTATCAAAGGATTTGAACAACTAAATTAAATAGTAGTGGCAAATTGTTGTGATTTTTTTTGTCTGAATCACCGATATTCAAATTCTATTGAATTTTGATTAATTCGATTTGACCTTAACAGGACTACAAGGGTAACAAAAATCTTTTAACAATTAATTCAACATGATTGTATATACCAAGTCTCAAAACTAAAACTATATTTAACCGAAAACAACTCTTATCAGTTGATTTAATAGTTTTTAGCGTGATTTTTTTAAGGTTTCACAAATATAAATATTTAATCATTATATTTACTTGACTTGTCACTTGTCAGATTCTTCAATTATTTGAACAACTTGGCATATATACATTTAATAAAATATATATAAATGTGACAAGTAAGTGAATAATGAATTTAATCCAAACTAATTACTCTACCATAAACACATACCGATTCTTTAACCATTCAACTAACACACTCCTAAAACGTGGATTGTGGAGATATGGGCGTTTTTAGATGATTTTTTTTTTTTTTTTGAGTTAGAGGAAAATGATTTTTTTTAAAAAAAAATTAATGTTGCGTAGATCACAGTCATGTACTATAGAATCCGAGTCTTTGCAAAAATGCTTTGTCTCTTATTGAAAACATATATATAAATGTAGCTGTCTTTGGACGCATACCTTAAAGGCGTGTCTAATGTGTGGAGTTGGCATTACCACATCAATTTTAATGCACTGCCTAGTAACATATTTCCTTCTTAAATAATGTCAATTCTTTCCAAAAGGAACAATGGACATGTGAATGTATATTTTCTCTTGTGACTAATTAGTACTCTCTATTTCTAAATAATTATTGTTTAATGTTTCTTCACATAAATTAAGAAATGTATTTAATATATGTATAAAATATTATATTACCCTTATAATAATTATTAGCTTTATTTAGAGTTTCAAAATAAATAGATATCTATTTAATTAATTCTCCTATATTAAATAAGGGTGGAATAGAAAAAAAAAAGTATTTAATATGCATTAGTAACTTAAAACAATAATTATTTAGAAATAAAATTAAACTTTTAAAACGACAATTATTTAGAAACAAAAGAAATATAAGCTTTTGATTTTAAAACGAAGCTTCATCAATTGCTCATAAAAACTAGTATTAATTGTGCATTTTCTTTCATAAATTTTCCATTTAATAAGCAATTTAAGTGTATGTACTTCTTTTGTAATTTAATGGCTCAGGTGATGAACATTATAAAGTGAAGTCATAGATTCGATCCCCTCCTCTCTTAACCTCCCAGTTGTTAAAAAAAAAGTGGTATTAATATGTTTATTGTGCATTTTCTTTCATAAATTTTCCATTTAGTAAGCAATTTAAGTGTATGTACTTCTTTTGTAATTTAATAGCTCATGTGATGAACATTATAAAGTGAAGTCATAGATTCGATCCCCTCCTTTTTTAACCTTTCAGTTGTTAAAAAAAAAGTGGTATTAATACGTTTATTTCAACAATATATATATATATATATATATATATATAATCGTAAATTTTAATCTCAGTAACTCATAAAATTTTTAAAGAGAAGTGACCCTTAAGTCTCAATTTCTCTAATTTATTCTATATATTTTAATTCAACTCATGAAAAAGCATCTTTATAATGACATTATGAGATGCATGAAACTTGTAACTAGAGGTTGTCTTTTTTTTTTTCCAATAATGGGTGATGTTGAATTTTAACATTGGCAAGTGAAGTGAAATTATTGGACATTGATGATAGTTAGTGACTAGCAACAACTTGTTGTAATTATTAGTTTAACATTGGGAATCAAGTGAGTGAAATTATTGGATATTGATCACAATTAGTGACTAGCAACACCTTTTTGTTGTGATTGCAAGACAAAAGCAATGGTTGGTAACACCAGCTCACAAAATCTTATCACAAGACTATTTTAAGCAAATCCTATTTTACAGGAAATTAAGCAAATTGTATACTGGCACAATGCATATGCAATTCCTTCAAACAGTTGTTCACAACTCATTTATAGCTAATACAATAAGGTAGAAGAATGGTAGGAGAAGAAGTAGAAGAAGATGGGAGGTGTGTGAGGGTCCATAACCAGTCTGCATTACAAACTATAGAAACTTCCTTCTTTTTTTTTTTTTCAATTTATATTTATATAAATATACTGAGGAATGCATGAAAGGAAACTTCCATTACCTCTAATTCAGCTACCATGTTCACATTTCATTGGGTATTTTTAATGTCAAGGATACTTCCCCTTCTTTACCTTATTATATGTCTCACTTTTATTTTTGTCTCCATTGAAGAAACTTCCATACACTAACTAAAAATATATTCTGAAATTTAATTATTAACTATCCCTTTTTTTTTAAAAGTGTGAATTTTTAGACTTTAATTCGTAATGAAGTATTTTGCTTTTCACATTTCACTCAAGCAAAGTTCTCTCTATTTCAATCAAAATTGTATTAATTGTTGATGATTTTTGCATTCAATTTACATAAAAAAAAATTACTAAATTCCTATTTAAATTCTTTAAAAAAAAAGCTATATATTTATTTTTTTCAAATCATGCACCGGTGTCTAAAATTTATTAATTTTAATTAATTTGATTTTATCAAAGAATAATAAATATTCATTTTTAACAAAATAGTTATTTTAAATATATGAATATTATTATATATATTCGCATGCTTCTAGTAGAATAAGTACAAATATTCATTTTAACGATTGAGTATATAAATGAAAATATATTTTAAAAATAAAAAAGCATTTTTTGGATAATAAATGCACTAATTCTTCATAGTATCAAGCCTCCATTCCTATAATTTTACTTCCAGCAGAAGAAAAAGAGAAGAGGATAAACCAAAAATCCCTCTAATTCTAATTGGTCTTTGATTCGGTTACCTTAATTGTTAGGTAAAAGCCTCCCAAAAAAAAAAACTGAAAAAAGAGTCATATTTATCTCAAAAAAATTTTAAATTCCATAGAAAAGGGTGCACCTAGCACATAAGTAAGAATCAATGCCTTTCAACTGCCAAGAAAAGGCAGCAGCAGGTAATGAGGTAAAGATGCAGACGTCCACTCTTTTTCAGGGGCAACTTGCAAAAATGCAAAATGCAAAATGCAATAATTAAATATGTATACTAAGATTACGTATATGGATAAAAAGTATAGATATTGTACATGGTATTGTTGGGCAACTAGCATGACATCAATTTCAGTGGAAATTAAAATGATACACAGTATAGTACTAGTTGACGGATAATGTATATACATACGCACAACGTCCCATGTTGATGGTCTCTGCCTATTTTTTTGCCCGCGCCTTCGTTGCTTACCTTAGCCATCACATGTTGGCACGTTCTACATAAGAATAGAATATATATATTTATATGTTTGGCATTGGTCACTTTTCTTCTTTGCATTTCATTTCTGCACATATTGGACCCTACCCCTTTTGTAACTGTTGTATTTCAATTTAATTTTCCTATTTTTAGGAATGAATCTCAACTATAAGTCAATTGATTTTCCTTGAATCTCTTATCTCAACCTGAATTTTTTTATTTGTCAATAAGTTACAAACTAATCGGTTGTTGCACTAAAATTCTAAAATTGAGATTTTAGATTCGATTTATATGTAAAGTTGGTAATGTTGGATTTAATTTTTATATGGAACATGCTTGTAATGTTTGGTTGTTATAGTAATTTGTGGTTTATTGGATAGTAATTTAATTGAGGATATAGATGATATAATGATGTATATATAATAATAATTGAATTCAAAAAATAATGAATTTATTTATTTATTATATATTATAAATTTAAATATTTAATTAAAAGTTACATAAAATTATTTTATATTTAAATTTTAAAACTTTATTTCCTTAAATTAAAAAATTAGTGTCGATAATTGTTTAAATTAGTTAGTAGAAAATTGTTTTCACTTGAATAATTTTTTGATTCAATATATGCAATGCATTAAATTAGTTATTAAGAGATTTTTATTGTCCTTATAATTTTATTTAAAATCAAATTAAATTAATTAAAATTTAGTGAACTTTAAACATCATTAAAAGAGTTATTAGATTTTTTATAATTATTTTTGTTTTTCATATGTAAAGGTATGGAATAGGTAAAATAAAAATAGTGGAGGAGGAGGAGAAGAAGGATTGATTGGTTAGCTATAGTCCAAGCGGCAAAGCTGAAGTCACTGCCAATGTAACTGTATGTTTAGGTAATTATGAAGATAATTAGTTGATGAAAGGGACAGCGGAGCGGCGGGGCAAGTTGAAGCTTTGAACCTGCAAGCCTACCGTCATTTTGCCCACCAAGTTGAACACTTGAATCTGCAACTCCACCGTCACTTCATCAACTCAACAACAATACGCATGTGTGGGGTCATAACCCAAAATTAGTGGAAGTTATTTTAATTTTAGAGCATGAGAGGATATTATTATTAATAACAAGATAAAATTTTATGATGCAATAAAGTATAGTTATTCGCTGTTTAATCCGTTTATGATAGATTATTTATCATTTGGTTATCGATTAAAGTATTTAGTTAAGTAATCGAATCGATGTCTGATTTTATTTTGAATCAATGTCTGATTTTTTTTTCTTTATAGTAAAAAAAAGTAACTGTTAGATTACTTCTTTATTAAAATTATTTTTTTAATTAATTAAAATCTAATTTTATAAAATTAAATTAAATTTTTTTGTGATATTATTAAAAAAGATGATCACTAAATTATTCTTATTATGGTGGGTGTTATAGTCAATCCATTTGTTTTGAACTATATAATATGAAATGTGCAATGTAGTAGTAGTACCAGTAGTGGTGGTTCAACATGGAAAATGAATTTTTGATTTTTGACGGGTAGAGATGAATTTTGGCCTTTCTCCATCATTTTCTAACACTCTTCGCTAAACGCTAATTCCTTTGTTGTGCTTAACTTATTAGGTGAGTTTGCTTTCTTATTCTCGATGCTGAAAGGAAATGACATTCCTTTCTTCATGTGTCACGTGTCCTGAATTTTTCAAAAAAAAAAAAAAGTTTTTAGATGCTTTGTGTTCACTTGACATGTGGTGTTTGAACACATTTCCTTCACAAAAAAATTATCATAATTTTCTTAATTTCAATCAAATTGCAAATAACTTGCAAGCTATACTCTTGAGATTTTCTAGTTAGATAATTTTATCATATGCTATTTCGTTTGCTAACATGACATGATAGATATGCTTTTGCCTAGTCCGCCTAGTAAGAACGGTAAAATATCATGTCATGAGGTAAAAATATTTGACTGAAAATATTCGAACTCCAATTTTTTTTACATTCCTTTTTGAAACTATAAAGTTTAGCTATCTATACTTGTTATTAAAAAAAAATAACATAGATATGTTTTTTGATATAGAAGGCTCAGAATAAAACTAGTGAGAGAGAGGATGATGCCAGCATGCAATTTTTTTTTGAATTATAAGTTTTAAATTATTTTATTAAATTATAGATTTTTTATAATTATTTCTTTTGACCATTTGCAATTTTCGGAAAGAAGAGTTTAATCTACTATGGAATTGTATGCTCGTAGTGGCGTTGGTCTATTGACCAAACAATGTAGACATTTTTATAATTATTATTCATAAATGTTAAGAAAATTTATTATTTCTACACTAAAAAATAATGATTCTTTATTATCTAATCAGCAGTCTATTTTTTTAATTTAGCAAGAGAATTTTATAACTACAAACTGAATTCATGACTTTTAATGTTATAAAAGAAATTTTCACCATCTGTTTACTCAATTTTTAATTAATTTACAGTCAATTAAATTAGTAATTAATACTAAAAATTAATTAAAAAATAACAATATGAAGAGAGCATATAAAAATTTGTAATTAAAAACAGTACTAACACCTGAAAAATGAGGGAACATAGGTTTATTAAAGATATTTTATTCCATCAGAACAGCAGCACCTCGTTTTAGAAATGGAAAACGAACAAAAACAAAATTCCCAAAAAAAAAATCTAAATCGCCGCCAAAATGTCAATTTTTAATAATGAAATTAAAAACGGTTGGGTTTTATTTTATATTATTTTTATTTGCCCGTTCATAGATAAAGGCAGCGTGCGCGAGAGGGAGAGCTCAGATTCATAGAACCATTCCCAACCCAAGAGGTGAAGCCGACGGTGCGACCGGGTTCTAGTCAACTCACCTCAATCACTAGCCAAAGGGTCCAACCCCAGCCCAAAAACAATAATATAATAACAATAATATAAAAAATTGGCCACTCTGGTGGCTGGTCAAGTAGCAGCAGCAGCTGCCAGCCATTGAACCAAAGCAAATTGCAAATTGGAATTGTGAAAAAATAATGACCGGTCTATGGCTCAACAACAGTCATTTTCTTGCCAATATATATATATATACATAGTACATGTTGTTGTGCAATGTTTGTGGCCTTTTTTCTCCTGATAGATTCTAAAGATTTTCAATTATATGATCACGACCCACTTTCTAGCTAGCCATCTTTCTTTGATTTTGACCCTTCCTTTTATCACCTTTCTGCTGATTTTTTCATCATTTTTCCTCTCTAAATTGACAATTTTTTTTAATTAATTTTATTATTACTATTGAGTCCAATTTTTTCATTTAAACTGACGGCTCATGTGAATTTATTAAAATTTTTTCATTTAAACTCTCGGCTCATATGAAGTCATTAAAATTTAATGTAAGAAAATTATTAACTTGAATGCTAAAAAGAATGTACTCTCAATGAAATTAGGAGTTTGGTGCCCCATTTTGGCCCTTTGCCCCTAACTCAAGCCGAAGGGTGATTCTTAAATATTTTGTATTGGCTGGATTACAAATGATTGGTGGGTTCTTTTGTTCTTATCTTTAAGGCAGGGTAGATTGGCTTGATGGATCTTCCAACCAAAATTATTTATGAAATGGCTGGCGATAGGACCCATGTATATAAGTAGATTTGATCCACCATTCATGGAAGTTGCCACTTCTCTTTAAAAGAAATCTACATGAAATTTTTAATTGAGGGAATTTTATTTTGACTAAAACTTTCTTACCCATACGTAAATTAGAGTAGAATCAGAAAAGTATTAAAAAAAAAAAAAAACACCTTCACACCAACGAAGAAAAAACACATATCTCATATTCCCCACGTTTAGAATAAGGTTAAATAAGCATTTGTAATTGTTTATAGTGTTGAAGTTTCAAAGCCCAAGGACTCTATAGAATTTCCAGGAAGCAGGGCTCTTGGATAAAATTTGGGTCAATCCAAATTCAAGATTCTTATCCTTGATTTTGTCCTGCCTTTTTCTTTAGAAGAATAATGTTGTCATACTTTACTGGATTAAATGTAACCGAATTTTAACTTTATTTTGATTCGGTTAATAAATTTTAATTTATATTTTTTTAGATAATAAATTTCTATTTAATTTTATAGCAGTCACTAAAATTTTTTTTTAATACCTGAACAATTTAGAATTATTATTTTTATCTAAAATTAATTATTTATTGCAAATAAGTCAATATTTTATATACATTTATAGAAAATAAAGAAAGTTTTAAAATTTATTTTAATTTCGCCTAATAAGAGCTAACTCATCTTAAGAGATACCATAGCCTAGGAGAAGTAAATTTTTAAACTTCTTATAATTTCTATACTAAATTGAAAAGATAAAAAGATTGATTAAAATGGTTTTTGAAATAATTTAAAGGACTAAAATTTTTAACAGTAAACTTTTTGAAACACCATTAAAATTAGGTGACCAAAAAGAAAAAATTAAAGTTTAGTACCCAAGTTTCAACAAACATAAAGTTGAGTGATCACCATTGCATTTAACCTCATACTTTACTGCTATACCTTTAATAAGTTTTCTAATATTGATTTAATATTAGGGGCAAATTTTGAATTTAAAAATGTTAATATCACTGAGAAAGTAATTTTTTTTAATAGGAGATCATATGACCTAAAATTTAATTGACTGCACAATAGAATGTGGTTCTCCCGCTCAAGATGTCCTTGAAGAGAAGTTATCACTTGGTTATACTCTCTTTGGCTACTGAAAAAGTAATTTAATAGTGAAAAGTCCGAATTTTACCGTACTTGTAAAATTTGAATCCTATTTTATTGCTCAGTAATTTAAATTTTAATAAATTTATTTGATATTCCATCAAACTATTTATTCGTGATTTTTTTTTTTCAATTCGGATATCAATCATCTTTAGATTATTTTTTTTGAAAGCAAGATATGCATTAAAAGAGATCCATAAGGCCAAATACAATATGAGAAAAGAACCATCAACCATGGGAGCCATGGATGTCTTTGATACTACGTTTACTAACATTCAACCTATAAGAGTAATTAAAAAGACAACCTATCTTTAGATTAGTGATTAAAAAAGATGAATATGATGGCGAGTTGTGGAAGCTGAGGCTAGCACTTACACAAGCATGCCTACTTTTCAATGTCTAATAAATGGGTACTCCTCTTCAATTCTACATATAGTGACCAATAAGATCGAAGTCATACACAAGGGAAACAAGCAAGGAACAAGGAAATAGATGTGTGAAGATGGGCATTTTACGTGACAAATTCCATCACTTATCCTTAATTGGATATCTCTTCTATTTTAGGATATGAACTAATAACGTGTTCACATTTTTGCTGATTTAATCTTATCTAAGGGTCATGGGCTCCAAGCAATTGGAGAATAAAGATTTTGAGTGCAAGTGGTAATTTAAGTTGGATAGACATTAAAGGGAGTGGAAAGTGTCAAGGTCAATAGCTATGGCTCTTGGCTGGCCAGACTCTATTGAAAAGTATCAAGGTCAATAGCTATGGCTCTTGGCTTGTGCTGTGAACTAAGGGTTAAAAGGTTGAAGTCTTAAAAGGACAACTTTGCATGCTCTTAAAATATTAATTACTTTCGTTCAAAAAAAAAATATTAATTACTTCATCAGCAATAAAAAAAATAAAATTACCCATCTCATAGTTGTTGTTAAAATAAAAATACATTTACATTTCACATTTCACCAATAAAAATAAAATATATATTTTTATATGACACATGACCGTTGAATGTACTACACTTAATATAGACAATAATTTTTCTGTATTTGAAGATTTATAGAAGATATATTTTTCTTATTATTATATTTTTTTCTATTTTTAGTTGAAATAGAAATCAGAAATCTAAACTGATCTGTTATAAAATAAGAATAGCTCTCTCTTGTTATATTAGATAAAAACTAATTTTATGAATTAATAAAAATAATATTTAATTTTTTTAACAAAAAATAAGAATAAAATTTAATCCGAATCATATAAACTAAGATATTATTGACTTTTATTTTACATTTTTCTTATATTCTACTATTAGACTGGCAACATGAATAATTCAGACAATAGCTAACAAAAATTGGAACAGTACTTTAATTACACTTTATATATCATAGATTGTGGCTATCTCATTTCAAAATATTTCCAGTAAAATTTTAAAATTTACCTCTTATTTGGTTCAATTCTATTCATTTTTAAATGAATTTTAAATTCATTTAAATCAATTATAATTCATTAGTAACAATTGATTTAGTTTCAAACAATGTTATAAAATTAAAAATTATAATTCTAAATGAATTTACAAAATTTTTATTTAAACCAAACATATTTACTTATATTTGTAAAAAAATTACATAAATTTTTATAAAATTCAATTAAAATAAATAAATACTGTGGACACTTAGGCCTAGCGAGATTATATAAGTAATATTCTAGGCTACACTGTGGAAATGGATGGACACTTGGGCCTAGCTAGAAGAGGCCCGGCCCAACACGTGGTAGTGCGGCATCATGCTGTTTGCTGATATTATCCCAATCCCGACGTTGTAAACTTACCTTTCCTTCTTCTTTTTTCCAGTAAAAGAAATAATTGATGAAAAAAAAAACTGTATGCCGTACATATTGAGTCATTTTATTTTAATTAATTAATTAATTGATATGTTAAAGAGTATAATTTATGATTATTTTATTTTTTACAAAGTAAAATTTACTTTATTAATAACCACTATTGAATAATTCAATCCACTCTTTATAATAAAAATAAAGAGAAAATAAAGTAAATTAAAACTAGAGACACTTTAGAATTCTCCATGCTAAAGGTAACCAATAATATTAAACATAACATGTAAATGATTAATTAATTAATTATTACAATCATAATTTTTATTTACATCATAATTATTTGTCTCTTATCCTTTTAGTGGAAATTTTAAACGTATCAGGTAATTTGAGGTTTATCAATCTTGAGGATCTACCTTCTATCAAACAATTGTTGGTTTGCAGAAGTTATTAAACTAACTGCAAATAAAGAAATAGTAAAGTTTAATGCTGAAAATACTTGTTAAAATATTGAAATACGATTGCATATAAAGAATATAAATGGAGAATTGAAAAATGAGAAACTTTGCTAAAATAAAAAGAATTAAATTATAAACAAGATTTGATTAAATAGAAATATAAATAAAAAATTGAAATGAACTTGAAATTCTGTATTTGAAGTTGTCTATCTTGTCTTGTGTTGATGATTGTTTATCGTGAAAAAAATAATGTTTTCATGTAGAGCTTTTTTTATGAACTGCTTCTTAATTGCTTTCAATCAAGTTTTCCATTTCACATCTACTTCTTGTTTATGTAACTAATTAATTAAATTAACTAATTAATCGCATCTTCTGTAATTGGGTTTTGAATTTATATGAAACTTAAAAGTAGAATTTACTGGACGAAATAATTTAGTTGCAAACACTAATATTATAAATGTCATCCTAAATACTAAAATAATATATATCTAAAATATTATATAATTGAATATTGAATGACTGATAATCGATCAAATAACAATACGTATATATCATTAATCCAACATTTAATAAATAAGTGGAGCTATATTTTAAGCAAAAATTTCTTCATATATCATTGGCCTTAAAATAATTATTTGGTATCAACATTTTCTTGAGAATCACCTCCTCACCCATCAACTTCTTCTTCAGCATCCCAATAAGGCCGTTGGAATCATCACAATCAGGAATGTCGTCAAAGACAAATGGGGAGCAAGAGCAACCCGATGGAGGCAAATCAGTAGAGGGTGAAGTCCCAATTGGCTCTTGCTCCACCATCGCCACAGGATCAGGTGGTGCAGAAAAATTATGGAAATTGATCACCTGAACAGACTTAACTTTGCTGGATGCTGATGAGGAGACTGAACCGGTACATGATTCGGCTGTAGCGATGCTCAAGGTTTGATCAAAAAGTGAAGCTGAATTGTCATTGGAAGAGAGTGAATTCTGATCAGGAAAAGGGTCTGTTTGGAAACTGCTAGAATCCGATGTACTGCTTGCGTTTGCTATGGGATGTTGCATTTGCATGGAGCTGTTTTCTTGTTCGAAAATGAAGCAATTCATGTTGAACGCCTAGCTATCTCAGTTTTGGGCAAGAAGCGTTTTGCAAGACAAGAATTTATAAATGAAGTAGAAATGGGGCTTTGTGATGACCGTGTGCTATAAATTCAACATCCCTTAGCTAATCGTGTGCTATAAATTACAAAAAACCTATTCTAAAAGTCATCGCATTAACAAGAAAAGATAAGCCCGACAAATCGTGAAAGACAGTACATTAATGTCAAACGATCTTCTACATATGCGTCAAGTGAAGTATGCCATACTTTAAATGGTCTTATAACTTAGCTCAAAAAAAAAAAAAAAAAAAAAAAAAAGGTTTACTCAAAAACATTTTAAGGTTGAAGCTAAGGAGATTTTGGAAAATCATCAGTTTACAATTTAATAACTACAATGTAGCGAGTGTACATCCTCTAAACAATTCTAGCTAGCTCCAGTATTGGTCATATTTTGAAATTTATATCACTTAATTTTATAATTTTTAATAATTTAAGAAAAATGTAAGAAAATTATTTTATAGGTTAATTTTTTTTTTTAAATTTAATATTTCTAAAAAATTATCAATTTAATTTGCGAGTATCCATTAAAATTAGGTTAATTTCATCAGCTCATAGTGTTCGTTGTTGGTTGTATTTTTTTTTGCTCTCCTAAAGTCTTGGACTATAAGATACTACCGTTTGTAAGATGACCGGAACTTATGTTTAGAATGTATAAAATATGCTATTATGGACACTAGGGGACTGCCAACCTCTTTACCATTCTATCAGGGACTATTATGAATGGATACTAACAAATTAACGAATACTATTTAATAAATTAACCTAATTTTAACAGACAATATTTAACAAATTAACCTAATTTTAACGGACATTATTTAACAAATTAACCTAATTTTAACGGATACTAATAAATTAAATTGATAATTTTTTTAGAAATATATATATAACCTAATTATTGAATTTTAAAAGTTTTTCAACCTATAAATTAATTTTTTTACATTTTTCTTAAATTATTAAAAATTATAAAATTAAGTGATATAAATTAAAAAAAATGACCAAACTTATTCATTAATGTATATATCAAATTGATAATTGAACTAAAATTTAATTTTAATGGATAAATAAAATTTTTAAAATTTTATTCATTAGTTTAAATTTTTAAATTTACACAATAATTTTTAAACTTACACAATAATTGATAAATAAAATTTTTTTATTCAACTGTTAAAATTAAATTTTAGGTCAATTATCAATTCACTATTTATGTTAACGAATATATTTGGTCATTTTTTTGAAATTTATATCACTCGATTTTATAATTTTTAATAATTTAAGAATTTTTTTTAATAATTTAAGAAAAATGTAAAAAATTATTTTATAAGTTGAAAAACTTTTAAAATTTAATAATTAGGTTATATATATATATATATATATATATATATTTCTAAAAAAAATTATCAATTTAATTTGTTAGTATCTGTTAAAATTAGGTTTTTATTATTTTATAGGACTTAATTGTACTAAAAAAAAGTTATTAAATTTGATTGTAGTCAATAAAATTATAATATGTTCTACTTTTCTAACGTAGAGTTCTGATTAGGGAAAAAAAATATTGAAGTGTCAAAGTGCTCTTAGGGCACAAACCTAGGGGTAAGTCCAATTTGCACCATGGGTTTGTGCCCTAAGAGCACTTTGACACCTTGGTATTTTTTTTTTCCCAATCGGAACTCCACGTTTGAAAAGTGGAGCATATTGAAACTTTACTATTTACAATCAAATTTAATAACTTTTTTTTAGTACAATTAAGTCCTATAAAATAATAAAAACCTAATTTTAACAGATACTAACAAATTAAATTGATAATTTTTTTAGAAATATATATATATATATAACCTAATTATTAAATTTTAAAATTTTTTCAACGTATAAAATAATTTTTTTTACATTTTTCTTAAATTATTAAAAAAAATTCTTAATTTTATAAAATTTTTAAAATTAAGTGATATAAATTTCAAAAAAATGACCAAATTTATTTGTTAACATAAATAGTAAATTGATAATTGACCTAAAATCTAATTTTAATAATTAAAAAAATTTTATTCATCAATTATTGTATAGGTTTAAAAATTATTGTGTAAATTTAAAAATTTAAACTAATGAATAAAATTTAAAAAATTTTATTTATCCATTAAAATTAAATTTTAATTTCATTATCAATTTGATATTTACATTAACGAATAAATTTGGTCATTTTTTGAAATTTATATCACTAAATTTTATAATTTTTAATAATTTAAGAAAAATGTAATAAAATTAATTTATAGGTTGAAAAACTTTTAAAATTTAATAATTAGGTTATATATATATTTCTAAAAAAATTATCAATTTAATTTGTTAGTATCCATTAAAATTAGATTAATTTCATCAACTCATAATGTTCGTTGTTGGTTGTGTTCTTTTTCACTCTCTTGAAGTCTTGGACTATAAGATATTACCGCTTGGAAGATGACCGGAGCTTATGTTTAGAATGCATGAAATTTGCTATTATGGATACTGGGGACTGCCAGCCTCTTTACCATTTTATCAGGACTATCATGAAGAGATACTAACAAATTAATAGATACTATTTAACAAATTAACCTAATTTTAATGGATACTAACAAATTAAACTGATAATTTTTTTAGAAATATATATGTAACCTAATTATTAAATTTAAAAAAATTTTCAACCTATAAAATAATTTTTTTACATTTTTATCAATTTATTAAAAATTATAAAATTAAGTCATATAAATTTCAAAAAATGACCAAATTTATTCGTTAATGTAAATATCAAGTTGATAATTAACCTAAAATTTAATTTTAACAGATAAATAAAAAATTTTAAATTTTATTCATTATTTTAAATTTTTAAATTTACACAATAATTTTTAAATCTACACAATAATTGATAAATAAAATTTTTTATTCAACTATTAAAATTAAATTTTAGGTCAATTATCAATTTATTATTTATGTTAACGAATAAATTTGGTCTTTTTTTGCAATTTATATCACTTGATTTTTAAAATTTAAGAAAATGTAAAAAAATTATTTTATAGGTTAAAAATTTTTAAAATTTAATAATTAGGTTATATATATATTTATAAAAAAATTATTAATTTAATTTATTAATATCCGTTAAAATTAGATTTTTATTATTTTATAAAATTTAATTGTACTAAAAAAATTATTAAATTTAATTATAATCAATAATATTTTAATATACTCCATTTCTCAAATATAGAGTTCCGATTGAAAAAAAAAATCAAAATACAAAAGTCCTCTTAGGTCACAAACCTGTGCAGTAAATTAAACCTTTTCCCGGTTAGATAGCTAAGATAGCCATTGTAATGTAGTTGGGCTCCAGTTTTGGTTATTTGTCCTTTTATTTTACCTTCTTGATGTTTCCTTTCCTTGTGCACTTTAACCATTTTTTTTTTAACTGAAATGCACTTAGGTCATTTCTAATCTAAACAGTAAATTTACTTACATCAAATTTGATGTTTATATAGTATTTTATCTCCAACCCATAACATTAATTTACACATCAAAAAAAATATTTTTAATATATTCTTTTATATCTCTTATTATTTATTATTTTCTTACTTTTTATTATTTTTACAAATTGCACCCATACTTTATATTTTTTACATATTTATCCAAATTATTTGATTTTAATAGTCATTTATAAATATTATATAATTAAATATTATATTTATTTTAATGATAGTTTAGTTTAATAATTAATTATCTTAATCCAAATTTTATATAATTGAAACCAAAATTAGTTTAAAAATAATAGTCAAATAAATATTTATGTAATATTTTTATTATTTATGTAACATTAGGTAATATTTATAATATTTATTCAGTGTTTATTCTATATTCATGTGAATATAATTAATAATAAATGTAATTAATATAAATAATTATGTAAATAATAAAAATATAAACAATAAGACATTATATTAATTTTATATTTTGTTAATTATAAAAT